>ML739375.1:0-19333 GCA_009193565.1 Aspergillus coremiiformis
TATAGTATAATATCTATACTAGATAAAACAAAAAAAATTTTATAATAAAATTATTTTAAGTAGAAATATAAATATTAAATATATTAAGGTCTAATCAAGTATATAAAGACTAAATAGCTTTAATCTTATATATAATAGATCTTTATTTTTTATTATATTAATAATTATATATATTTTAATCAGCAAGCAACCTCCCATGTTAAAGATACTTATTAATAGTTTAAATAAGATTTATATATATTAGTTAATTATCTTCTAAATATAGTTAAATTAATTAAATATATAATTATTAAATATTATGAAAAACTTTATCAAGAACTTGTTAATTAATAAATATATATATTTTTATATCTAAAGATTTCTTTATATTATAATCTAATTGGCTGAATATCTTACTATATATTAAATAAAATATATACTAGCTATACATGCTATTTACTAGAAGAAATAAGAAAACTATTAATTTAGTATTATATATAGATTACTAGATATATACTAGAAATCCTATATATTTATATAATTTAGATATATAACTTTATAAATCTATCTATACTAATTACTAAGTTCTATGATTAATAGCTTATATTTATAGTATCTTTAAATCTTAGTATAAAAGACCTAGTTAAGAAATTACTAGTTATATATATATAAAAAAGACCTAGAGATTCTAGAAATTAAAAGCTTTTAGAATTTAAACAAACCAAGTAAGACTTTTAATAATATAGTAATTAAGTCTTTAAGATCTCTAGAGTCTCTAGTCTTAATATTATTACTTTAGACTAGTATAGCATCTTTTTTAATATAAAAATCAATTATTTTAATTATTTAAATAAAGTATTAAATAGAGTGCTTTTTCATTTTTATTATTTTATTTTTTTGTATATAAATTAATATATATATAGAACTATTAATTCTATTATTTTAATTTCTTATCACTTTCTATTTAGGCCTAGCGTTGGGTAGAGAGATCTAAATAGCTTTACTAACTAGATTAGGTTTAGTAGGCAGTCTAAATAGCTTTTTGGGAGGTTCTTTTAACACGACCCTAAATATTATACTAAAGTTATATAATCATTATAATTAAATCTAAAACTCTGATGAATAATAATAAGATACAGGAAGAGATTACCAGTTTATCCCTAAGAAATAGCCAGATCTTTAAGATCTCTAGAATCTTTAACTTTGATATTACTATTTTATACTAGTATAATACTTTTTTAGATATAAAAATTAATTCTTTTAATTATTCAAATAGAGTACTTTTGTATTTATATTAATTTATTTTTCTGTATATAAATTAATATATATATAAAACCATTAATATTATTATTTTAATTTTTTATTACTTTCTAGTTAGATCTAGTACAAGATAGAAGATCTCAATAGCTTTATGGGAGATTCTTTTAACATGAGCCATGACCCTTTGATTATTTTACTTATTGAAATACACTGAGTTTAACTTAGATTATTGTATTTCTTCAGATAAAAATTGATATATTAATAATATCTTGACAAAATTTTAATTTATCTATTTTTATTTTTACTACTTTCTTTTTAGGGCTAGCACAAGGAGCAAATCACATGTAGTTTAGCAGGAGTTCTAAATGGCTTTCCGGGGGGTTTTAACCCAACCCTATTTTAGTATGCAAAGGCTTTTGAAAAATACGTGAAACTGATGCAAAAAGATGCCAAGAACTGAAAGCAATTTTGCATACTCCGTAAACTAACTTTCCCCTCTATCAGAATGATTAAAAATAACCACCTTGGTATTCATCCTTGGTTTAAATTCTTGGATTTGTTTCATCCTTCAATCTCTGTTCATAAGATAACTTATGATCTGAAATTTTCGTTGGGCATATCTTCATCAATCATTGGATCTAAGTAAGGCATATATTTGCCTGTTTATAGAATCGCCCCCCCTTCTTTTCTTTTTGATAAAAAGAGACATCATTAAATAGTAACCATGTCACGACCCGAGGATGTTCTGTGAGTTCTCTTTTCCAGTAGTTGTGCCATCTTCTCACAGAGCGTTTGACCAAAGGCCCCCCGACCTTTTCTACAATGACAATGAATCTCGCAAATATACCACATCGTCGCGAATTCGTAACATACAGTCCGATATGGCCAATCGAGCGCTTGAGCTTCTTGACCTTCGGTGCCCATCATTAATTCTTGATATTGGCTGCGGCTCTGGACTTTCCGGCGAAATTCTTTCTGCAGTACCTCCTGAACATGGCGGGCCCCATACTTGGATAGGCATGGATATCTCGCCTAGCATGCTTGATATCGCGCTTCAACGAGATGTAGAGGGGGATTTATTCCTTGCTGATATTGGTCAAGGCGTGCCATTTCGCCCGGGGACGTTTGATGCAGCGATTAGTATCAGTGCCATCCAGTGGCTTTGCAATGCTGAGACAAGTGACGTTAGCCCTGAAGGTCGCCTGAGGCGCTTCTTTGAAGGTCTTTATGCTAGCTTACGACGGGGAGGACGTGCTGTTTGTCAGTTCTACCCTAAGAATGATGCGCAACGAACTATGATCAGCGGTTCCGCCATCAAAGCTGGCTTCGGGGCTGGTATCCTAGAAGATGACCCTGGAACAAAGAATAGCAAATTGTACCTTGTTCTGACTGTTGGTGGTGGTGGCCTGCAAGGTGACATCACAGGGGTCGTGAATGGCATGGATGATGTCAAGATTTTGGATGCCAGAAGAAAGGCCATGGAGCATGGGAAAACGCCTGCGTCCCGGAAAGGCGATAAGGCTTGGATTTTGAGAAAAAAGGAACAGATGGCGAGAAAGGGCAAAATTGTAAAACAGAATTCCAAGTACACTGGCAGGAAGCGGCGCCCAGCTTTTTGAGTTTACAGCTGTGGTTGGCCGCGTGCGCATGATAAAGTCGATACACCTTAGTGTTTTTGCAGAAAACAGAAAACAAAGCGACGACAGAAGGCAAAATTAAGCCGTGGGCACAAGCGACATGAGCATATACTACTGCTGGCTTGCGGCCAGTTCCACCCAGCCGCAAGCCACTTGGAAAAGAGAAACTATTGTCGAGAACGTCAAAGTCAGTGGCCCTCCTGTCATGCCTGGCCTTAAGCTCCTGACTTAGCCTTCGTCAACTATTGGAGTAGGTGTTCTCTGTTCAACTAAATGGGGTCTGAACATCGATCGGCCGTGCTGCTTTTAAAGAAGTGCCCTGAAATAATAACCACTATGAAGATGTTTAGGGCCGTGAACCATAGCTCCACAGACAGCCTCTCATTTCAGCATATCCAAAATCCGGTGAAAATGTTCAACAATCGGATGATTTAAACGAAGTTTCTTCTATTCCCTAAATGGTAGTATATAATTTTACACATCCTAGCTCCACAAGATTAGTTAAAACCTGAATTATGGGTAGGACGCCTTCGGTAACGTCTCAGCGAAAGGTAATGCACAGTAAAAGAGACAAATTCAGGGAGCAGGCAAGGCATTTGCTGCGGAATATATGGCCTTTAGAAGCTTTTCATTATCATAATAGCGATTAAGCCGGATAGAGAAATCCCGAAATTTCACAGAGCAGCCTCCATCTTGTCTAGGACAGCCCTGGTGAACTCATGGGTGGTAGCCTGTCCACCCATGTCGCGGGTTCTCGTTTTACTGTGTGAAAAGGTTAGTAAGAGGACGAATGATCCAGCCAAAGATCACTTACCCTTCACCGATAACATCGTATACGGCCTTGGAAATTCTGTTTGCGTGGTCATCCAAGCCGAGGTGGCGCAGGAGCATAGATCCAGAGAGGATCATAGCACTGGGGTTCGCCTGATCCTTGCCTTTGATATCGAGCCCGACATGACGGCAGCCTGGTTCAAACACAGCGACGTCGCGACCCATGTTGCAGCCGGGGACAACACCCGGTCCACCAACCAGGGCGGCGCCAACATTGGAAAGAATGCCACCATACAGATTAGGCATGACCATGACGTCAAACTGCTGCGGTCGGGACACAGCCTGCATTGACGCATTGTCGACGATCATATCATTGACCTCCAATGTCGGATAGTTCTCGGCAACCTTGTGGAAAGTGCTACGGAACAGACCGTCGGCCAGTTTCATGATGTTCGCCTTGTGAATACAGGTAACCTTCTTCCTGTTGTTTGCAAGCGCAAAGCCGAAAGCGAATTTTGAAATACGCTCGGACTTAGCACGAGTGATGATCTTCAGTGACTCCACAACACCCTGCACTGACTGGTGCTCAAGGCCGGAGTATTCTCCCTCTGTGTTCTCACGGATGATGCAGAGGTCAACGTTTTCGTGGCGCGTCTTGTAGCCCGGAATGTTCTTAATCAGAACAATCGACGCAAATATATCAAGCTCCTGTCGGAGAGCGACGTTGAATGATTGGTGGCCGGAGCGCTCGACGGGGGTGAACAGGATACCCTTGAGACCCAGCTTATTGCGGCGCAGGGAAGCGATAGATTCCTTGAAGAGTTGCTCTGAATGCTTGTTACCCGTATCTACGCCACTGACATCTACCTGCTCCCACTCGATGGGGACATTGTCGGCTTTGAAGATAGTCTTCACCGATTCGGCGACTTCAGCTCCGATTCCGTCACCTTTGATTGAAGGGAAGAAGGAGCGTCAGTAGATCCAGCATCACAGTCTCAGCAGTATATAGAAACGTGTATATACCTGGAATTAGCGTGACAGTGTATTTTCCCCCATACTTGGTCGGCTTGAAGATGTCCGACTGAACACTAGCAAACGCTAAAAATTGCGAGTCAACCATTCGAAGTTCCAAGATCAGCCTTCCTTATAGGGAAAGGTACAGATGACATACATCTCGCTGGAACGAGGGAGCGAGCAGTAAGAGCTGTCACCGCAGCGCGGCGGAAGAGAGACTAGCAAGATGCACATTAGCGAAGGAGGGAAGAATATCACACTTGAACATATGGTATATTCAGGCGGGGAAGGGGAAAAAAAGATTGAAGAAAAAATTTAATTAGACAATCGGATATCCAGGATCTAGTATTGTAATCGTCAAGGGGCCAGTAGAGGAAAGACATGAGAAGTGAGCAAAAAGGGGGGGTTAGTGGTCCAGTTTCTATCGGGCGGGCGGAAGTAGACAAGGAAAGGGTAAAAAAATGAGAACAAAGGAAACACAACACACGCCAGCCATTGACTGGGATTGTCTAGGTACTTACTTGCGCAGGTTGTACTGTTCTCATGAAAAACATCTTGACCTGCAGACAATGAAGAGGGAAAGAGCGGGAGGGAGAGGAGAGAGGTGAAAAGCAAGTCAACTAAGGTGGAGGGAGAAAAGGGCGTGCAGAGGGAAGAGAGTGTGTGAAAGAAAGGCGGCCAAGGCTACCGACAGGGAGAGTGCACGCCGGAAAAAAACAGCGGATCGTCTCGGCATCCATTAAAAGCCAAACTGTTCTAGGATAATAAAGATATGGAAGTACTCCGTACGGGCCGATCTTATCATTGGGGTCAATCAATCAATCAATCACTTGGTTAAACCACTCAGCCACATGGATTCTGCCTACTTTATTACTCTGAGGTAGAGAAATTCCCGCTCGGAGACACAATATCTACTGATCTTAACTATTACCCTTCCAACTTTCTCTTGTCATTTCTTTTCTTCTTTTTGCGTCGACGAAAGAGGGAAATGAAGAATGAAGATTCAACAACCTAGTTTAAATTTTTTAAATTGTTCCATCAACTATGTTCTTTGTCCTCAATACGTGCCGACCTTTCCTTTTTGGTATATCAATCAGAGTATCCCGGCTAGTAGTTTTGTCTCCAGAGAAGATATTTCTTATTGATAGCTTCTTTAAGTAGAAGAAACTATTTCAAAGAGCAAAGGTTACTTAGGTATACCCAGCCTTCTAACTTAGCAATTAGTATCTATACCCTCAAGGCTTATTAGACTTGAGAAATAGAGCAGCTTGTTAGTTCTTGGCCTGCTTACAGAAACGGTCAGTGCACCATAGATCCGTGATTTACACTTGAGTGGAACGTATTGAGACATGTCGAAGTAGAGCTCAACGAGTAGCTAACAAAGTAGGCTACCCTCAGGCGACATCCATTCGCGGTGTGAATCAAGCTTGGGAGCATTCTCTCGTGCAATGCGATCCTATTTGTTTCCGCTATGTACAAGATTGATTCTATCCTTCATTGCGGGTCTTATTGAACAAATTCTCGATCCCCTATTCAATAAGCTCTATTCAGGATTGTGGTGCCCGTTGGATTTCCCCTTACACATGTGAATAAGACAGTCTCTCTGCCGAGAATACGGCTCTATGGATTCAATCAGTCAGATTCCGTGCCTTTCTAGCTTCTATATTCTATATAATGAGCATGATTCTTGCTCATCTCCAGCCTTAATTTCCATATCCCTCCTCTCAGTTGATTTAACCTGATCTGGCTATCAACCCATCTTTCCACAATCAAACTTGTCTATCCCGGTCCCTTTTTTTCAAAAGAAAATATGAAGCTCATTTCCGTCTTTCTTGCTGCTCTTGCTACTGCAAGTGTGCAAGCTGGTGCCTTACAGAGATGGTGCAATGGGCCCGGTCAGGGCTGCTACATGTTTAAGCGTGCTGCTGATGCCAGTGGAGACGTTCGGCGCTCTGCTGAGGCTCTTGCTGAGGCCATGCCTGATGCAGAAGCCTTGGCCAAGTGGTGTCGCTTGCCTGGCCAAGGATGCCTTAAAGTTAAGCGGGCTGCTGAGGCTGTTGATGAAGCCAAGCGTTCTGCCGATGCCCTTGCGAGTGCCATGGCAGCTCTCGATGACGAGTACTAGAAGGTCAGTAGATACATGTCTCTGTGTTGAAAATATTAGTACCACGTTCTAATGAATACTGATGTCAGTCGAACTAGGTCAAGACTACTTCCATCTTCGGTATCTTACTTCAGACACGCGAGAAAGAACATTTCATAACGCAGATATCAGTGCAAACATATGGTCGAGTCACTCTTTACTGAACTGTTTACGGCCACCGTTAGTCGTCCTTTCTGATGATTATGTCGTATAGGCGCTTCGGGCTGGGAGCGCCAAGAAAAATGAAGAACCAAAAAAAAAAGGGAAAATGTGAGGAGAGAAATTCTTTGAAGGATGGAATGGAATTCCATGAGTCCTTTTCTCTAGTGGGAAATAAAGCACAGCCACAGGGATTATTATATACGAGTTAGCACAACCATTTTTTTAACAATCCATATATGTATTGTCCGCTATATTAGCTTTGTTATTTGTACGGCACATTTGCCTCTCAGAAAGAATGGCTACATATTCTACTCAGTAGCGATTCTTGAAAATACAAACTGGACCTCCGCGGAATCGAATACTTAGGCTAGACTAACCAATCCCACTCCATGTATCATCCTTGCCCATTGCAAACTCTATGGTGAAGCTGAACAATGTCCCAATGGCAAGAGCACATATTACGTGGTGTGCAACGAACTGATACCTATCAGAAATAGATGATCATTGAAACCTTGACGCTGACATCGAAAAATGAGCCTAACAGGCACTAATAACGCATTTCCATCTTTATTTGCAAATAAACCTGTAATGGCCGAATCTATGCAAGCCATTTGGGCTGTACGAAGCCACAGCTCCCATATTGGTTCATCTCGTCGAAAGTACCGTATTGGTATTCCAATGTATCTGCCTGAGAGCGTTCCCACCAACGATGGCCCTGAGTCTTGTAAATAGGGTCGTTTGCGAGTCTGTATGGTGTCTCCATCGCTGGCTCATTTAACACAGGCGCTATCTTGCCTACAGATAGCTCATAGTCTCTCTGTGCAAGAATCTCATAGCCAGAAATCACATAAGGCTCAGCATATTGATGTCCATCGTCATCGTTATCTCCTTCGTACATGGAGTCACACATCTCAAGATCATCGGTGTGCGTCAACTGAACGGATTGGTTTGAGCCGCTTGGCGCATCCACATGTAGCTCAGAGATTGACTGATCCACTCGCTTGGCCCTTGGGTCGCTGGATGAATTGTTGGGCACGGGGCAGATTTGCCAGACCTGGATCAAGCGCGATCGCTGCTCCGGCATTGCATTTTTAAACAGCTGTAACTGCGTGGATGAGAGCGATGCTGGATTGATGTTCTGAAGCCTTAGTGTTTCGTGTATCGAGTTTGCAGTCATGTTAGGGCTCAATGATTTATCCTGCTCCGGAGATCCTGCTGGAGATGGGCAGCGAGCTACATGCGAAGAGTGATGATAATGTTGCGTAATACTGTACGTGATCGGGGAAGGGCCAGATGGTGGCATTTCCTGGTTGCCAAATGATACTGGCATATCCATATGCATTTGTCTAGCAAAAAGTGTGACAAGGTCTTCTTGCATTTGGAAATTACCCTCGGATGCCGATAAGTCACACTGTACACCCACTAGTCAGAAATCCACTGGGTGAATAGGATAAAAGTGAGAGCTATCTACCTGGCTACAATGAAAGTCACCAGCAAAAGTAGCAAGTGCCCTAGAGTTGTGTGACACCTGCCCGCAGAATGAACAGGTATGCAACGTGGGCACAGACATGGCTTGGGAGGACTAGAAGTCGTGAAAGATAAAAGCTGGTAGAATGATATTTGACACAGGCACTAATATAAAAAGTCCACAATCAATGTGCGCAACAGGAAAAATGTAAAGAAGTACAATTTCTATGTCAAGAGCAGTTAGTAGTTAGAGTCGGCCACGTAACGGCAAGGAGTGTAGTTATTGGGTCTTCAGCACTTGTTGCTGCAGGTAGGAGGGGCTGAATGAAGAAGACATTTTTACACAGAAGATTCTCCTTGTCTGGGAGGGGAGAGGCTTAAAACAAACTGGTGACCCGCAGATGCCCAAAGACATAGGCAAATTGGGCACTTAAATGGTGCCGGTTGCTGAAAGTAGAGGCCTGATCAAGGTCGGAAAATGCACCAGAACTACTCTTAGTATATCCAGACTGACGCTAATGGAAACCCGAGTAAGCCCTTATTCAATTATTCAAAGGATTGGAGGAGGGGCCGGTGGCATATTGGGGACTACTACTCTGTACTCCGTACTTAGGTATGTACTGTACGGAGTACATACAATCACCTACCGGAAGTCATGGGCTAGAGGCGTTGATGTGGATTTGAACCCGGATCGCGATCCTGATATAACTTTTGGCCCTCTTTTTTTCAACATAAAAAAAGTTATCAAATTTATTAAAAATCTTTATTTTTTTTATTAATACAGGCTCATTTTAAAGCTAAATAATTACTTAAAATAAATAAGAGATAGAGACTATAATAGATTATTTAACTAATTCTTTTTTTAAACTAAATCTTTAAATATATTTTCTAACTATATTCTTATTTAAACAGTCTTTGTTTTTCTTATCTAAATAGTTTAATAAAATACTCTGTATATCTAAATATAAGAATAATTATAAAATAAAGTCTTTAAACTCTTTAAAATTATTATCTTTTTAATATTGAGATATCTAAAGATCTTAGATTTAAAAAGATATAGAAAATCTATTTTACTAGCTTTAGAAGTTCTATTAAAGTTATAGTTTTGTGATTTCCGCCCTGATAGATTCAGCCATCTGCCCGCTGAGCTAAAAGGTTCAACAAAATGACTTGATGATATCAAGTCGTTCGCACAGATGGTATATATACCAGCGATCCCATACCAATTACGCTTGCATCTCACGTACCCGGTACACTCAGGATCACAGTTTATTATTATAATATTTCTTATACTATTCTATACTATTATATTAAAAGATTGTATTAAATATTAAGAGATAGTGCCTAGTTACTTTAGAAATTTAATAAAAATAATAAGATTTTCATTTATAATTATATTCTATA
Organism: Aspergillus coremiiformis; assembly: GCA_009193565.1. NCBI lineage: Eukaryota > Fungi > Ascomycota > Eurotiomycetes > Eurotiales > Aspergillaceae > Aspergillus > Aspergillus coremiiformis. The sequence continues at coordinate 9,838 of ML739375.1, forward strand.
GCTTATTAATAATAGCTTTTTATTTATAACAAAGAGATTATAGAGGGCAATAAATAGTTTATATAAATATAAATATAAATATTTTAAGATAGAGTTCTAGTTAATTAAAAACAAGTAATTATTATAATTTCTAAAGTATAATGCTATATTTAAAAAAATATAAAATTAATATCTAGATATTAAATATATAAAATAATTTGAGATTCTGCCTGATGGCTATCGCAAGCATGGATTTAAAATTGCCTGTCTTTCCTAGCTACTACTACTAGTATAGCCTTATATATATAGTCACAGTGTTTAATTATCTAATATTCTCAGGCAATTTCTGTAGTGATAGGCTATTGCTATAGGTATAGCCTAATATCTATTAGATTGACAGAGGATCCCTGCCTGTGGTTTGTAGCTGGTTGGGATTGGCCTTAGGAATGTAGCTGGGATTGCAAATTATAGCTTTAGATAATTATTAATTTTCGTTATTTTTTTAAGCTATCAAGACAAAATATTATATATATTCTAAAAAGTATTTGGAATATAAATAAAAAAGATTTTATACTTAATATTCTTACTAGAAAATAGAAAATTATTATATTAATATCTTTACTATATAGTAAAGATATCTATGTAATATTATTAGATAACTAGAAATAAACTTTAATTATTAAATATTATAGTATAATTAATTATTTTTTATTATTATATATTGTCTTCCAAGATACCTAGATTAACTATTGTTAATTTAATTAAATTAAAGCTTTTAATTTAATAATCAAGATAAATATATTGAAAAATAATAAAAATAATAGCTATATATTTTAATAACGTAACTTGATTTTTAATCTTTGATCTATTTAATCAAGATAAACAAGATCTAGAAAGATTATTAAGTAATTTTCTAGATTATTATTACTAGATAGATATAGTTTATATATTTTATTTAATTTCTTGATTTTTTATTAGAAAAAGTATATAATATTACTTTGTTTATTTCTTTATATCTCTCATTTTCTTTAATTACTTGATATAAAAGATTAAGATACGATAGGTTTGCCCACTCTACTTTAATTAATTAAAATTAATAATAGAATAGTTTTCTAGCTAGTTAAAAAGATTATTTATTCTTAAATATATAAATATATAATATTATAAGTTGTTTTAGCATAGAAATTAAAATATATATATAAATAATTCTTGTATTCTATATTTTTAATAATATTAATAAGATTTTACTAGTATAATTTCGTAGATATCTTTATATTATCTTTTTATTTAGGCCTAGTACTAGAAGCTAATTATATCTAGTTTAATAAATAATCTAAATAGCTTTCTCAGAGATTGTTTTAACATAACCCTCCTAAATTTAGATTTTTAGTAAAAAGTAAATCTTAGTATAGACAAAATCTTTAGATCTAGAGCTTTTTTTAAATCTAGAATTCTAGATATCTTAAAATAATAATATCTCTGTAGAATGCAAGAAGAGGTTAAGAAAATTTAATTTAATAAAGTACTCAGGTGATCAGAAAACCAGCTTATGACTTCTAGTAGGTGATTGTACGGAGTACTCCATATATACATACATAACCCACATCTACGAAGTAGATACCTACACCGTTGATGTTCCCTTCTAGGCAGAAACCCCGTGACGCGGAGATCCCTGGGGTCATACACGTATGTACGGAGTACTGATACGGATACGGATACAGTATATTAAATACAACTGCGGCAATACCTAGCTTCACATTCAGAGCTTGCTCCTAACATCACTTTCTCGCTAACTCTTATCAAACTTCTCTTGACAACATCACATTGGTGTTCAACTTAGAAAAGAGAACAGTACTGTATTGATTTTTCTCTTGTGGCAGACAAGATTATTAACGGCCATGGTTCGTTTCTGTTTCCCATTGCTTGAGGCTCTTCCAACGTCAGCACAATCATAACATAATGCAGACATCCATCGGCACTGGTTACGATCTTTCCAATTCTGTATTCTCGCCAGATGGCCGCAACTTTCAGGTGCAGTTATATTCCAGGCCTTTTAAGACACTAGCTAAGCCGACTATACACACTAGGTTGAATATGCAGCCAAGGCAGTTGAGAATGGAGGAACAGCCATTGGTATCAGGTGTGAGGGTGGCGTTGTGCTAGCTGTGGAGAAGATTATTACTAGTAAGCTTCTAAAGCCGGATGCAAATAAGAGAATAGCGACAGTGGATCGACATGTTGGTATTGTAAGTCATGGCCCAACATCAACCGATGGGGTGATCCATTTCGGGATTATCTGAACTTCTTGCTGATGTTTATTGATGGGCTTCAAAATAGGTTTCTGCCGGCCTAGTTCCAGACGGTCGGCACTTCGTTTCTCGCGCTAGGGATGAGGCTGCATCGTGGAGAAGCGTATACAAGGGGCCCATTCCGGTGTCGGCTCTATCGAATCGCCTAGGCAGCTACGTACAAGCCTATACCCTCTACTCCAGTGTACGGCCTTTCGGTGTGACCGCTATTGTGGGTGGCTGGGACTCCGAAGCGGAACTTGCCGTCGACGGTCAAGTCGGCAGTGGGCCCAAATTAGGGTCTGGGGGCAAGGTTGATGGAGCTAAAGCTGGAGGACCAGGTCTATACATGATTGAGCCGAGCGGGCTTTATTGGGTAGGGCAAAAATGATTTGTTAATCAGCCAATGGGCACTGACTGTCGGTATAGGGCTATCATGGCGCTGCCACCGGGAAAGGAAGGCAGGCTGCGAAGGCCGAACTTGAGAAGTTAGATCTAAGCTCGGGTAACCTGAGCTTGATTGATGCTGTGAAAGAGGCAGCTCGAATCATCTATGTCGCCCATGAGGACAGCAAGGATAAAGAATTCGAATTGGAAATGTCTTGGGTCAGCTCACTAGACGGGCCAACCCATGGCAGGCACGAAGAAGTACCCAGACAACTCCTCGAAGAAGCAGAAAAGGCAGCAAAGAAAGCTCTGGAAGGAGAGGATGACGATGAGGAGGAAGAACAAGAAGAGACCAAGGATAGCGGAAACTCGGGCGAGCGGATGGAAGAATAGATCTAATCAGCGAACCAAAGATCAAATCTAGGAATATCCTAATGTCGTTTATCCTCGTTCTTTCTCTTCTCCTTAACTTATAAATCCAGTAGAACATTGCGCGTACATATGCCCTATTTATCTTACCGCCAGGGCTTGCTGTCTAAGGCGACAGCTGACGAGTAGCGTAATACCATGATGTCCTTTAAGTTTTTGGGAAAGCCCTAAGGAACTCTACCTTCAGCCCACTCTCTTCTTCTCGCTCCAAGCTCTATCGCGGCATTGCCCCAGTCTTCGCCATGATTATGCATTCCCTTTTTCCCTACCCCCGCCCTCTCCAAGCCCTGTTCTTCGTTCAAAACTGTAAGCACCCCAAAGATTATGGGCACGCCCGAATCTAATTGGACACGCATCAACCCGTGGGAGACAGCATCCGCGATGTACTCAAAATGCATGGTGTCTCCCTTAATGAGAACACCTATGGTGATGATGGCATCAAATGGCCTCGATGAAGCAGATGTTGGCGATTGTGGCAACGCCTTGCTAATGTCTGCAGTTGAGGAGGAGAGCAAATCTGTGGCGCTGATTCCCTCGCCGGAGGACGAGCTCCTCGCAGCTTGGAGCTGGGAAGCTGCATAGATTCTAGTAGAGCGATAACAAATGTCAGAGTGGTTTGTCTGAAAATGGCGGCTTAGAAACAAGATATACTTACCGCTGCGCCGCAAATGGTAATTCATAGCTGCCCGGAACAGTCTGGGTTGTGATATTGTCTTCAGTTACACCAGCTGCCAGAAGGCTTTTTTTAGCACCTTCCACAAGAGGGCCAATTATTCCCATATTCCACCTGGCATGTACGATTGCAATCCGAAGGTCAGAGCCTGTAGACGCCGATAAGCAAGCGATGCGCCAAAACTCGCTCTTGGGTTTCTCTCTCACCGTCATAGCTCAGGGTAGCCCCTGGGCCTTTTAAAGATGTCATGGTCCAGTCTGTCGCAATTTAGAGAGGCTCAGGCAATTCAAAAGGCTGTAAAGCTCATATATGTGTATGCCTGTATCACCAAGGGTCATATGCTAAGAACTTGAATCACATCCGAATTATCCATACCCGCATATGGAAAAATACCCCGCCGGACATGGAGGCAATGTCACATGATCAGACAGACTTACAGCTGCAATAATACTGTCTCTACTTGTCACGTGGTGATCATGTGACTACATACAGTCATTAGGGAGTCTGTACAGAGTAAGTTCCAAGAATATTATTATTATTTGTTAGAGCTAGCTGGCCAGGTATATAATTTTATAAAATCTATAAATCTCTAAAGTTTTATCTCCACTGCTCCAGGTATCTTCTATAGATATTGGAGAAACTAAGCCTAAATAAGAAGTATCAAAACATGAAAATACTAAGAAAGGAAATAATTATTAACAGGGAAAACAGTGAATAGAATCAATTATAAAAAAAGATTAGATTAGATAATCAAGAAATTAAGTAAATAAATTAATTAAAAAATAAATAAATAATTCTAAATAATAATAATAAAAAGAATTAGAAAGTAAGAAATCAAGACTATATTTATAAATATTATCTAAGAATCTAATTATTCTAAACAAGAGATTTTATTATCTAAGCAAGGGAGTCTAAGTAGTGGCTAAAACAGTAAATAGAGACTAGATAATAAAATTAGTAAAGATTAATCTCTAAAATTTCTTAGTAAGTAAAATAGTAATAATATTAAAAGAATTAAATAGTTTTAATCTTTTTAATTAGATTAAGCTATAGAGATCTTTCCTAATTAGGATTAGTCTACCAGAGAATAGATATTCCTATTCTCTGACAATAGATAATGTCAGAGAATAGGACTATCTATTGTCTAGTAGACTAATCTAAACAAGAAAAGTCTCTATAGCCTACTAATCTAATTAGAAAGATTAAAACTAGTTAATTCTTTTAATTTTATTATTTTTTTATCAAGAAATGTATAGAACAAATATTTATTTATTTTTATTATTTTGCTCTTATTTATTATTTTAGTTCTTAGTCTAGACTGGGTAATGGGTAGGGTAGGGTAGGTTATAGGGGGGGATCCATTTCTAATTACAAGTTAAATAGAGGGCCTGATTTTTAACTAGTTATACTAATTAATTAAAAATCAGGTACCAAGGCTCTAGTCCAATTTATTTTGATAAATAATAAAATAGAGTTTTATCTAATTCTTTTTTATTCTATTAGACTATCTTTTTAAATAGTTTAAAATAATATTTCAGTACTTGAATCTTGATTTTTAACTAACTAGTTAATCTAGAATAAGGTAAAAAAAGCTATTTTCATTCCTGACCCTAACTAGCCTGGTGATGGGTAGGGTAGGTTAGATTAAGATTGGATAGATTTGTCTACTCTAGTTCTTACTTGGATTTCTTTACTTAGGGTAATTAGATTTCTTGATAGTATTTATAAATATAGTCTTGATTTCTTGTTTTTGATTTCTTGTTTTTGATTTCTTGTTTTTGATTCTTTTTATTATTATTATTAAAGTTATTTATTTATTTTCTTGATTATTTATTTACTTGATTTCTTAATTATCTTATCTTTTTTAATAATTAATTTAATTTATTATTTTTTCTTTCAATAATTATTTTCTTTTTAAATAAGTTAATATAAAGAATAACCAGTCACTAGTTTTACTATAGAGTTTAATAATATTTAAATAGCTTTTATTATCTTTTTTTATGTTTTTATTTTAAAAGGTTTCTTAGTAAAGAAATATCTCATTATTATTTTTATAATTTAGATAATTCTTTCTGATTAGTTATTAGATTATAAATATTAAATAATTATATAATTTTATATTATATCTAGCTAAAATCAGGGATTAAAAATCTATTAATATACCTTATTTTCCCACCAAAAATCAGTAAAACTTGATAGTTTTAATCTTTAATATCTTAATAAATTTATATTATAAATTATATCTTTTATGCTTTTTAATTATAAATAATTAATAGATATATAGTTTTTATATATAAATATTTTTTATATAACTTTATTTTAAAAAGTAGTTCTATATAGCAATTTAAGTATCTTAAAAATATATATTTTTTATATAAATATCCATACAAAAGTTTATTAAATTTTAATAAAAAATATTACTATATTCTTTCTAAAATTATAGCTTTTAATTAATATACTATTTTAAAAAATACTATATATAAATATTATATAACTATTGATTCTGTATAAACAAAGAATATATAAAAAATATTTTATAATATAAATTTATTAAGATATTGAAGTTAAAAACTGCCAAGTTTTACTGATTTTTAGTACGAAAATAAGGTGTATTAATAGATCTTTAACCCTCTATGTACTTAAATATCTCTTTTTAGAAAATATTTATAAGGTATGTGATTCTGACCTAATAATTCAGCTATCTACCTGCTGAGCTAAAAGGTTCAACGAAATGACTTGATGATATCAAGTTATTTATATAGATAGTATATATACTAGTGATTTTATACTGATTACACTTGTATCTTATATATCTAGTATACCAAGGATTATATCTTTTCTTACTTAGAACAAGCTTAATCTTAAGCTTAGATAAGTATGTAGTAAAAATAGAATAAATTAATTAATATATATAGAGATCTCTAAAAACTCTTAGTTAGTAATTATAGTGATATACTAATTAAGCTTTGTATAGATTATTAATCAGAGATATCAGGCTTTATATATATATTTTTAAGACTTATCTCTGTTATATGATAAGAACAACATCACATGATCTATATATATATATATATTATTTAATTCTTAAGGAATGGTCTCTCTAAGAATTAAATCTAGATCTAGATATCTAAGTTCTAACTAATTATTAAGTTAGATATAATTCTAATCTAATAATTTAACTATCTATTTACTAAGCTAAAAGATTTAATAAAATAACTTGATAATATCAAGTTATTTATATAGATAATATATATACCAGTGATCCTATACTTATTATGCTTGTATTTTATATACCTAGTATACCGAGGATCATAAGTATATATTTTAATTAAAGATAAAGTTTCTAGAAATTCTTTAATTATATTATTAGAATATTTTTATTAGAGTTTAATCTTACTAATTTCTTTTTTATCTAGATACGCCTGGTATAAATATAATTTATTTTATAAATTTATTATTAATTATTAGTAACTAGTTATTTCTCTAAGTAAATAGAAATAAATATACTATAAAGTTCATGGTAAGTGTATAGTATAGTTTAAATATAATTAGAATTAAATTAAACAATCTATAGAATGTATATTATAATAATTTATTTATCTAATAATTTAGATAGTAATTAATATATAATTTAAGTAATTATATAATCTTGTATATAGCTAATCTCTTTAATTTCTTTATATATATTTTAGGGTTGTGTTAAAAGAATCTCCTGTAAAGATATTTAGACTATTTACTAACTAGATATAGTTAATATCCAGCACTAGTATAAGGGAGAGCTTGGTGATTAAGATAGTGTAACTAGATCAAGGCTTTATATTTAGGGTCGTGTTAAAAGGACCTCCCAAAAAGCCATTTGGACTGCTTACTAAATCTAATATAGTTAGTAAAGCTATTTAGATTTTTCTACCTAACACTAGACCTAAATAGAAAGCAGTAAGAAATTAAAATAATAAAATTAATAGTTCTATATATATATTAATTTATATATAAAAAAATAAATTAGCAAAAATAAAAAAGTACTTTATTTAATATTTTATTTAAATAATTAAAATAATTAATTTTAATATTAAAAAAAGTATTATACTAGTCTAAAATAATAATATTAAGACTAGAGACATTAAAAATCTTAAAGATCTAATTACTACATTATTAAATCAAAGAAATCTAGAATATATAGAGCTAGAATTAATACTTTATTATTTTTATCTAAGATCTTTAATTAATTAGAATTAATAATAGAATAGCTATCCAGCTAGTTAGAAAAATTATTTATTTTTAAAAATATAGATATATAATACTTTAAGTATTTTTAATATAGAAATTAGAATAGATACAAAAATAATTACTTTTTACTATATTTTTAATAATTTTGATAAGATTTTACTAGTGTAATTTCTTAAATATCTAAATTCTACTTTCCTGCTTAGGCCTAGCGCTGGGAGCTAACTATATCTAGTTAGTAAACAGTCTAAATAGCTTTATAGGAGATCCTTTTAACATGATCCTATATTTATAAAGATAGATCTTTTAATTATAAAAGAAGTTATTACCAAGATCTTAAATTCTAGATATTATTTATAAAGAATTAAATATTTTTATTTTAAAATTTACTTGGTAAGTATCTATAAATATTAATTTAATATTCTTATAATTATTTCTTTTTTCTAGAGATCTTGGTTCCCAAGATCTAGTTTTTATAAAAAAATAAGTATTCTTTTCTTTTTATAAATTATTACTTAGATTTCTTTTTTTTAATAATCTTTTATAATAATTATCTTTATAAATATTTATAAAATCTATCCTAGTAAACCTGTTATAGGAATCGATAATAAAAAAGATTACTTATATTCTTTTTATCTCTTGTATAACTATTTAAAAACTAGTTATTTTCTTTTTTTTTCTATAGAGATTCTTTAAAAATAAAAAGATTTTACTATCTTATTATTAATAGTATAGATTATATTATTACTATTATTAAAACTAGTTCTAATTTAAAAAAAGATTAGTTTATAGTAATAAATTTAGTTTTTATTAATAGATTTTAGTTATTACAAAGATAAGCTAGTTTAGATTTAATTATAATTTATATATAATAACAAAATTTATTATTAAAGGAATAAGCCAATTCTAATCTAATAAAAATCTATTTTATAATATTCACTATATTTATTTCTTTTTCTAAGTATATAGAACAAATCTTTCTTTTAATTTAATTTTTTTTAATACTTTAATATACTAGATAAATAATAAATTAAAAAAATCTTTATAAATATTTTTTTTCTTAATTTTTCTTGTAAATATCTTAGCTTTTATTTAATTAATCTTATTTCTTTTTTTTATAAATATTTTATTTTTATTAATTCTTTGTAAGTATGTTATAATCCTTTTTAATAGTCTCTTAGTTTTCTTTTTATAAATATTTTTTTTACTAACTTTTTATAAATATTTTATTAACTTTTTTTAATAATATTTTAATTTTTTTTTATAAATATCTTATTTTTACCAATTCTATATAAGTATCTTGTTTAGTTTTTTTTCTTAGTCTTTTTCTATAGATATTATTTCTAGTATTTTTTATAATTTCTTTTTTAGTTTGTATTAATATCCTTTCTAGTATATTCTCATAGATATTATTTTTAGTATTTTTTATAAATTTCTTTCTTTAAGCTTTATTAATATCTTTTCTAGTGTATTCTTACAGGTATTATTTTTAATATTTATAGTTATTTATTATATT
>ML739376.1:0-11004 GCA_009193565.1 Aspergillus coremiiformis
ATAGATTTTAATTAATTAGATAGCTATTGATAGTTTTATTAAATTATTTATTTATTGAAAATATATTTATTTTCTGAAATAACTTAATATAGTTAATATTTTTAATATTTCAAATTTAAATAATTAATTAGATAATTAATTAGATTAAATCAGATTATTTTAAATATTAATATTATTGATTTTTATTAAATTTCCTTTATTAAACTATTAGAATATTATATATTTTTCTATTGATTTTTCTATTAATTCCTTTTATTTAATTTCTTTTATTAATCTTTCTATTAATTTCTTTTAAGTTTCAAATATCTATATTTAGATATTCAAAAGCTGGAGAGATATATCAGAGAATAGGATTATTTATTTTCTAAGAAATTAATCTAATTAAAAAACATCTCTGTGATTTAATTTAATTAGAAAAATTAAAACTAGGTAATTTTTTTAATGTTATTATTTTTTTATCTATTAAGAAATTTTAGGGACTAATATTTATTAATTTTATTATTTAATCTTTATTTACTATTTTAGTTTCTGTTTAGATTTTCTTACTTAGAGTAATTAGATTTCTAGATAATATTTATAAATATAATCTTAATTTTTTACTTTTTAATTCTCTTTATTATTATTATTTAAATTATTTTTTTTCTGATTAATTTATGCACTTAATTTCTTGATCATCTAACCTGATCTTTTTTTATAATTAATTTTATTTACTGTTTCCCCTGTTGATGATCATTTCCTTTCTAGATATTTTTATATTTTGATATTTTCTATTTAGGCTTAGTTTATCCGATAAAAAGAATTATATAAAATATAGAAATAGATAATAGAACTAAACTAGATTTATGATTTTTAAAAAGGTTTAGTAAAATTAAGTTTACATAAAAAATATAAAAATATAAAAATATCTAGAAAGAAAATAATTATTAATAAGAAAAACAGTAAATAAAATTAATTATTAAAAAAAATTAGATAATCAAGAAATTAAATAAATTAATTAATTAAAAAGTAAATAAATAATTTAAATAATAAGAATAATAATAATAATAAGAAGAAGAAGAATTAGAAAGTAAAAAATTAGAACTATATTTATAAACATTATCTAAAAATCTAATTATTTCAAGTAAAAAAATCTAAGCAAGGACTAAAATAATAAATAAAGACTAAATAATAAAATAAGTAAATATTAACTTCTTAAATTTCTTGATAACTAAAAAGATAATAATATTAAAAGAATTAATTAGTTTTAATCTTTCTAATTAGATTAGACTATAAAGATCTTTCCTGATTACAGAGTAGATTAGTCTACTAGAGAATAGATAATCCTATTCTCTGACACTTAGTAATATATTATCTAGTAAATTACTAGAAGAGCTATCAAGTTATATACTAAATAGTAGATCCTAGATTACTAGTATTTTACAGCAACTTTTGGTGCACGCCTCCGTAATATAATCCCATCTTTACTTGTCCAGTTTGACGTCATTTCATCTAAATACCTAGAGTAAATGTTCAAAATTTGGTTCCCGCTTGGATAGTTGGGTGTTTTTCCTTCTTACGCGACTGATACGCGTCACTTCTTCCACCTTCAACCAAATAGGGTAATACTTAATCTGTCCAACATCGATAATGTCCCATGCGTCTTGGCTCCCTTGATTAGAGCGCAAATAGCTCTTCAGTTGTGGTTTTTCTATTTTCATTCTCTTTTTTTTTTCTGAGTATGCAACATTGCAACCACATTCTTTCTTCGCTTGACTCTGGCGCGTTTTCCCGATGTCATCGTTGAAGCGCCTGCAGGAATCTTTTGAGCACGGAGAATGGGATGGAGAAGACGACAGATCACAATTATCAGTTAGCTCACGCCATTCGGTATGTATTCGTTATGTGCCTCTTCATGCCGAGCTAACTATTACGGGAAGCAGAAACGTCTTCGCTTTGATTCTCCAGTCTCGTACGAAGCTACAGAAGCGAGTGACAATGAGAGTGCAGAAAAAAGTCAAGGTTCCATAACCCATGCCTTAAAACTTGATGAAGACGAGCTGGAATTGCGCGCCACCCAGTTAATTCAGGAGAAATATTCTTTTACTAGCGATGAACCCAACGTCCCCGCTGAACATGGCATTCTTGAACGTGTTGAATGCTACAACTTTATGTGCCACGACCACTTCCATGTCGAGCTAGGGCCATTGATTAATTTCATCGTCGGGAAGAACGGTAGCGGTAAGAGTGCTGTTCTAACGGCTATAACTCTTTGCCTGGGCGGCAAGGCGTCCGCTACAAATCGCGGCCAGAGCTTGAAGAGTTTCATTAAAGAAGGCAAAGAGTATGTGTCTCTGTGCTCTAGTTGGGTCATACCATACGCTTATGGCTTAATTCGCTTTAGGACTGCAACCATCGTTGTGCGCATCAAAAATCAAGGCGACGGTGCCTATATGCCAGATGACTATGGAAAATCCATCATTATTGAACGCCACTTTTCAAAAACCGGGACAAGTGGCTTCAAAATCAAGGCAGAAAATGGGCGTATAATTTCTACTAAGAAGGTCGAGCTAGATGCTATCATAGATTTCTTTACATTACAATTTGACAATCCGATGAACGTTCTTTCACAAGATATGGCCCGCCAATTTTTGAGCAGCTCAAGCCCTGCTGAGAAATACAAATTCTTTGTGAAGGGAGTCCAGCTGGAGCAGCTTGATCAGGACTACCGGCTCATTGAACAATCTGCTGATCAAATTGAGGAAAAGCTCAGAAGTCGAGAACAGGATATGGTGGTCTTGAAACACCGTATGGATGCGGCAAAGGAAAGGCTGGACATATCTGATCAGCACGAATCTTTAAGAAACAGGGTCAGAAATGTCCGGAGCCAAATGGCCTGGGCTCAGGTCGAGGAACAGGAAAAGGTATGAAGCTTAAACATTTTTGGTGCTCACGCTTATTTTTCTGATGATACGCAGGTAAGGGCTGCATTGGAGACTGAACTCGCTCTAGTAGATGAGAAAATCGCAACCGCTGAAGCTGGTTTGGGTAACTTTGACATTGCTATTGAAGAAGCTGAAAGCGAAACCGGGGCTGCTACTGAATATGTCAGACAAGCTACTGCCAGACTAGATCAGGCACAATGTGAAAAAGAAGATATCAAAGTTAGGTGGAATAGTCAGATGAATGAACGCCATGACTTGCAGGTAATGTTCGTTTCCCGCAGCCTTCGTACTACTATTTAACGGTCACCATAGGCCGAGCAACGTCAGATACAAGAATATTTGAAAGCAGCAAAAACCAGGATCGACAAAACGCAGCAAAAGATCGACGAAGAAAACCAACGTCTGGGTGACCTAAGTGGTGGCAGTTATACTCGTATGCAGGAAGAAATTGACCGAGCTAGATCAGAAGCTACGCTTCTCAGCACAAAATACGGAGAGCACCAACGCAAAGCTGATCACCTGTATCGCGAATTGGAAGTTGCTGAAAATGAAGTGAAATCATCAACAGCGCCAGTTGACAAAATGAAGGCCGACGTCGAGCAAGCTGAAAGTTTTCTACGGAGCCTGAACAAAGAAGGAAGGCCCAGAAACTCGGGATTCCACAACCAAATGCCATCTCTTCTGAGGGCCGTCCAACAAGAACGGTCCTTCACCAAAAAACCTGTCGGTCCCATCGGTCACCATGTGACTTTGCTGAAACCAGAATGGTCATCTATCTTAGAGAATTCGCTCGGCACAACACTGAACAGCTTTATTGTGACCTCTAAACGAGACATGAACATCCTTTCCCACATAATGCACAAGGTTGACTGGTATGCTCCCATTGTTTCTGCAAACAGGCTCCTTTTAACAATCCTGGAAGCATATGCCCTATCTTTATCGGAAGTAGCGGCCACATTGATACATCGCAACACGAGCCTGATCCTCGGTTTGATACAGCACTGCGGGTGCTTCAGGTAAGTGCTTCAGCTTCCGAGACCCAATTTCATATAGGTTGACATAAATCTATTCCAGATCGACAACGAATTAGTCCGTCGACAATTGATCATTAACCATGGTATAGAGCAAATGCTTCTGATTGAAAAGCTTGAAGAAGCGTCTGCAGTGCTTTTTGATGGACAGAAACCAAGAAATGTGAAGCGATGTTACTGTATTGACCCAACGGACAGGCGACGGGGTATCCATCTGTCGTACAATCGTGCCGGCGAGCCAGGCCAGGCGCCAGTCCCTGCATACAAGGCCAGTCTGCGGATGAAATCGGACCTCGCTTCGCAGCTTAGGTGATCTTAGATATACCGAGTTCCTCACTCATTCACTAACGACCATTGCCGCAGGATTCAACATGAACTAGTGGCGGACCTTAGACATAAGCTGAACAATCAAGAAGAGCTAATTCGGTCGGCTCGGTCTCGCTCGGAGGGTTGCAAGCAGGCTCTCCTGAGATATGAAAGAGAGACAAACGACTTACGAGTCACAGTACAAAAGAAGGAAGACCTTGTTGAGGAGCTCATGGGGGCGCTTGACAAAGAGGCTGTGAAAGTTGACCATCATGATGTGCTGCGGGCCTCGCTGCAGGAAGCCGAGGAAGAGAGACGTCTCAACGAAGCCTCTCTCAAAGAAAGCGCGAAGGCCATGGATGCCATCATGAGAGCGCTCAAAACCAGTAAACAACAACTGGCTTCTAAAGACACCGATATAGCTACGTCCAACGAGGAGCTCCAGGTGGCTCAGACTGAGGAACTTATGGGGCAAGAGAAACGCCGCAAGGTCATCAATCAGAAGAATATTGCGATTGAACGGATCAGTGACAGTAGGCGAGAAAGGGAAACGATAAATCAGAAAACAAAGGCGATTGCTGCACGTGTTAGCAATTTCATTGAGAAAGCCAGTCTTGTCTCAGAACGGGTTTCAATTCCTGAAAGTGAGACTGCTGCTAGTCTTGACAAGAAATTGGACCGGCTTCATAGGGACATACAACGTTATAATCTACAGTAAGCTACCTCGACGGCAAGGAGCCATATTCCCTAACTAACTATATACCAGGTTGGGGGCATCTCGCGATGAAATTGCTGCCGAAGCTGGAAAAGCTGAAGCTGCCTACAAGCGAGCTCTCAGGCAGGTGGAGGAATTTAAGTTACTTATAGATGTAAGGTCTCTCACTACTATCTTCCCCCCCCCCCCCCAATCTCGGCGTCTTTTTCTTGTCCTCTTTCTTTTTTTCCTTTTCTGGTTTTGGTTGAAGGAACCCAGCTCTGTTGACTCACTATCGTAGATCCTCATAGAAACCCTTAAGCATCGCAAGGAACGTTGGGGGATTTTCAGATCACACATTTCTTCGCGAGCCAAGGCACAATTTACATATCTTCTAAGTGAGAGAAGTTTTCGGGGTCGACTTTTAACTGACCATAAGAACAAGCTACTGGATTTACAAGTAAGGGTTACAGAAGATCGTTCTTAACAGGTGACGGAGCCTAATATGGCTTTGTAGGTTGAACCTGATATAACCAAGGACAGCACCGGACGTGGCGCAAAGACACTCTCTGGTGGTGAAAAGTCTTTCTCTCAAGTTTGTCTTTTATTAGCACTCTGGGAGGCTATGGGATCCCCTATCCGCTGCTTAGATGAGTTGTGAGTCTGACTGTTAGGTATATTGATTTTCACTAACTTGAGACCCATAGTGATGTTTACATGGACCATATTAATAGGAAAATGGCAATAGATATGCTTGTACGTCTATGAACTACAGGCCTTGTAACATTGGGTTAGCTGATCAACAACAGATGCTGGCTGCCAGACGATCAGTGGGTGTGCAATTCATACTAATCACACCAGGCTCAAGAGCTGAGATTAGCTTAGCTCCCGACGTCCGAGTAAAGGAGTAAGTACAACTATAAAGACTGAAGATGGTCATCATGACAGTTACTAATAGATACTTTTCTTCTAGATTGGCAGAACCCGAACGAGGGCAAACAAGACTGTCATTTCGCCGGTAGGCGAAATATAGAAAGCATGTCAATCAATCAATCAAGCAAGATTCATCTTCCTGGTAGAGCCGAACTAGTGAACGCCTAGGTATGCAGGAGCCTCCTCGTGAGGTAGAATCCCAGTCTGTATGCGCCTATCCCATACCCATACAAAGAAAATATATAAAATACATGAAAAGCAGTCCTGTAACTAGTGCTGATATAAGCTCGACACATTAAGATGATATCTTGTACTACCCTTGCAGCGCCGTGCTCTTCCGGTTTATTGCTTCTTCAACATGAAACCCAAACACAAGACGATAAAGGTCGCGTAGCCAAGGTGGTTGTCCACTCTGCATCATTGCCTGGACAGCTCTTGATATATCCACTGCACTTGCCCGTACCTGCGGACCAGCATCTCGGAACACTGGGTCGAATGCAATGAGTTTTTTGTAGTTTTTAAGAAGGGACACTTGCCAGGGCAGCGATCCAAATGCATCCGATGAGAGAGACTTGACAAAAGACGATAAACCCTGTGATCCGTTGCGCTGGAACCCACTATTTGTCGCGGCCTTCAATACTAAGATTCTGAGGCCTAATAAATTGGGGTCATTAGACAAGCTCGTCACTGTATTTGTCGACGATGTATGTTCAGAAGAGCGAGTTTGCGCCGAGACACCAGACGAATTGGACGAACATTTCATACGTGAGTCATGGGTCGATCCCTGACCTAAAACAAAGACGTTTGGGACTGGCCCCTCATCCAGAGAAACAGTAGCCGTATCCTCGAAGATAGTGGTTGGTGTCTCAGGATTTCGTCGTTGTCCAGAAAACTCGTTGCTAAGGTAGAGTTGAGGTTGGCGAGTCTGCTGAATAGTGTCGGTAAATATAGCTTGACTCGGCCGTGGTGTTCCACGATCTGAATTCCGAAGGCTCCGCTGCGTCCATCCTTCCCGAAAAATATCGCAAAGTTCCCAGCAAGCCTGAACCGTACAGCCGAGTAATTCCTCGCCCAAACGCCTTCCTTCGTTTTTGCTCTGGCGTATGCTGAACAACATCTCTGCTAGTGACCAGCATGCGTATAACAAAGAGTCCGTTTCGGTTATCCTCGATCTTTGCTTCATGAGACGGTGGCATAAGGTAATATAGAAGTCCAATGTCCTCTCCCTAAAAGCGTCGGGCAAGTCTCGATCATGCGTGTTATACATATGATTATTGAGTTCAAAGCTAACGCGAAGGACTGAATCCGCTAGTTCGTTATCGCGGACTCGAGCATCAAACAATGTTTGGCAAAAGTCCCGGCAAAGATCAAGGGTAGGGTTTATCCGATATGAGTAGTCTTTGTTCTGGCAGGCGTATAATTCCTGACACAGATGCCAGCATGATTTCCAAGCCTCTTCTTGCATGCCGGTCCCAAATTTTGACTTTTGGCGGTAAATATAGCTCAAGTTGGCCAAAGTATTGCACAGAGACCAACATTCAGCCAACGCGGCCTTCAAAGCTCTCAGTTCAGCTCCCCCGTCAGGAAAATGGCCCTTTGTTAGGTTGAATGTACCCGATGCCTGGTCAACTTCCTGGCTGCTCTTCTCAGAATCAGTCCCGTCTGGTACATCTGAATCAATATTAGTGGCAGGTCTAGGGGTCCTTACGGTGGACAGATATTTTACCTTCGATATTGCTAGAATGTGATTCTTCGTCGATCTCTTCAAGATGTTGCATTGTTTGCGCTTGAGGGGTTGCTCGCTCAGACCAGTCTTCGGTAAGGTCGATCGCAGTAGTCAAAGGCGACGGCGATATTGGACTGCCAGAGAATTTCTAAAGGGTTTAGCTAACTCAATTGACGTTGGTAACAAGTTAGTACCTTTCCTCTCTTTTCTGACGTAACTAGTGGCGCAGGATCCCTTGCCCTCTGGGAATCCGCGGATGCCACGGCATCTGATTGGAATATGGTTATGCCACCATATGGTTGCTGGGAGTACATTGTCTAAATTGGGTGGATTTCAGCAAAAAACACTCCGGCAGACATCAGTGGCATAGGAATACTCACGAACTCACTGATACCAGGAGGCGCATGTATAACAGATTTCGGAAGCTCGTCATTATCTTCCTCCAACCTTGCCCCAAACTTACTAGGCTTGGTAGTTGGTATCTGTATCTGTTATGGATTTGAGGTTAACCTGGTATTTTACAAGTTCCGGTTGCTTCCCGTAGTCCTCGATCACCCCTGGATACATACAGCAATTTCTGGCTGACTGGTATTTTCAGGCTGCATTGAATATGTAGTGATTGTGGGTATAATCTCCAGTCCAGCTTCATGCCCGTCCGGGTCATGACCTTCAGTACTTCTTGTCTCCATAGACATTGATGCCAGGGGAAGGAGATGGGGGTTGCCTGGCAATCCTATGTTTATTACAGGCAGAGAGTCATCCGCAGATCTGCATATTAGCTCGCTGGTAAAGTGATATACGGGGCATCACTTACATCCTGGTAGAGCTGGGGCTAAGAAGGCAGTGAAACGCACGTAGGTCCGAAGGCCAGAAGATAGAGACAAGGAGCTATCACATTGTATTTCGTTTCCAGGGTCGAAAGAGTGAGATCTATGCCTTCTGCATGATGGTGGGTGGAAGGGTCATTAAAAAAGTCGTCAACTTAAAACGGAGTAAGGAATCTCTGTATGTGATTGTTGACACCCGCCAACCTGAGGAATGATACAGTTCTAGGACAAAAGTATTGACCGCCGCGGCCAGAATATTAAAATATATATAGGGTCGTGTTAAAAGAACCTTCTAAAAAGCTATTTAAATCACTTACTAAATCTAATATAATTAATAAAGCTATTTAGATCTCTCTATCTAGCACTAGATCTAAAGAAAAAGTAATAAGAAATTAAAATAATAGAATTAATAGTTCTATATATATATAATTCTAATCTAATAATTTAGCTATCTATTTACTAAGTTAAAAGATTTAATAAAATAACTTAATAATATTAAATTATTTATATAAATAATATATATACTAGTAATTTTATACTAAGTATAATTATATCTTATATATCTAGTATACTCAGGATTATATATATAATAATTTATATATAAAAAAATAAATTAGTAAAAATAAAAAAATATTTTATTTAATATTTTAGTATTCTTATTCAAGATCTTTAATTAATTAAAATTAATAATAAAATAATTATCTAGCTAGTTAGAAAAATTATTTATTTTTAAAAATATAAATATATAATACTTTAAATATTTTTAGTATAGAAATTAGAATAGATATAAAAATAATTACTTTTTATTATATAAAGTATTTTTAATAATTTTAATAAAATTTTATTAATATAATTTCTTAGATATCTAAATTCTATCTTTTTATTTAAATCTAGTACTAGAAGCTAACTATATCTAATTAATAAACAGTCTAAATAGTTTTATAGAAGGTCCTTTTAACATGACCCTATATATATTTGTCTCAATAACTAAAATAGCTATCACAGTTTAATTTTACTAGTAAATAATTAGAAAGAAAAAATATATATAGATTAAAAAATACTAAATTAAAAAATTATATTTTCTTTTACTAGTATTTAGTATACTAGTTATTTATCTTAATCATTATTTTTATATATCTAGGTATACTATTTATTAAATAATTAAAATAATCCTGGCCTATTGTCTTCTATATATATTTAATAAGCTTAGAAAAATAAGCTTTAATATTTTTTTTAAAATTTTTAAAAGTTTCTATATTAGGATCTAGAGTATAGATAAAATCTTTTAGTCTAGACTAAATATATTTAATAAAGTTTAGATTAAATAAATAAAATAATTAATTTATTATAAAAATTCTATTATCTTCAAATCACTGTTTAACTAATTTAAATAAATAAATGAAAATATTATTATATATATATTCTAAGCCAGGAGACTAAATAGAAAATAGATTTTTTTCTAGAATTTTAAGATATAAAATTATAAAATAACTATTCTTTTTTATTTTTAGATCTTAGATTATTTTATTAATATTTAAATAATAGTCTAAAGTATTATAGATATACTCTTACTCTTGTTATATAAAATAATATTTTTTTTCTTATCTAGCTAGTTAAGCCTGAAATATTATTTCTAGTATTTTTTTTTCCTAAGTTTAACAGAATACTTGTTAAACTAAATAATTTAATATTATTATTTAATACTTTAATCTTAGTAATTTTAAGTCTATTCTAGATATTTCTTTGTATACTTTTTTTTAATTTAGATCTTTTTTTAATATATTAATAATTATATTCTAAATTATATAGTATTCTAAATAATATATAGTTAAAGACTGTTATCCTGATTTAATAATATATAGAATTATAAGAAATAAAAAAATCTAATTTAATTAAATATAAAATTCTGTGCTAATAATAAATTAATAATAATATTAGTTTATTTTTTTACTATAAAGATTTACTATCTTCTTATTAGATTTTTTATTAAAGGGTATATTAAATTATCTTATATAAAATTTAAAGTTTTTAACTAATTTTAATAAGTATAATATCTATAGATAATAATCTATATATAAAATTCCTAGTATAAAAAATTAATTTAGATTTTCTTTTTCTATTAGGATTAATCTACTCTATTATATAATAATATAGTTTTTGTAGATATACTGATATTTATGCCTACTGTTCTATATTCTACAGTGATAGAAATCCCTGACCGCCTGTGGATATTCTGCCGGTTTGTATCCCATCAAAATCAGGTAGAGAGTACTGACCGCCTTGAGATATTCTGCCAATATAATAAATAATTCAAATAATTCAAATAATCTAAATAATCTAAATAATTCAAAAGTTTTAAATGATTGAAATAATCTAAATAATTAAAATAATCTAAATAATCTAAATAATTCAAATAATCTAAATAATTTGAATAATTTAAAGGATCTAAATAATCTAAAGATTTCAAATAATCTAAATAATTAAAAGAATCTAAATAATTTAAATGATTCAAAAAATCTAAATATTTTAAATATTCTGAATAGTTTAAATAATTCAAATTAGTTGA
>ML739377.1:0-19126 GCA_009193565.1 Aspergillus coremiiformis
AAAAAAAAAAAAAAAAAAAAAAGGCCTCACCTCCCCCTTTCCTCCTTTAAGCCGACAACGTAAAGAAGAGGAAGAAAAAAACAACAGAGTACGGAGTACTCCGTACAGAATGCAGGTAATGCAGCTCGGGGCCTGTATAGTATGGCATCTGTGTCGGTCTCGAATTCAACGGGCCAGTCAATGCAATAGAATGACTGTGAATATTAATCACAGGAATCTCCCTTGATGGCGTTTGGTTATCTGCCCTTCCCCAGATATATCGCACCCCACGTCACGAGGATCTAGAAGTCTTCTTTGGACATTCTCATTAGACTCCTTCGACATGAGTCTCATGCATGGATGATGATTTCCGTTCCGACCAATATCAGTCGGCTGACCTGACCTTGGATACCGCTTCAAAGGTCTGACTTGAGGCTTCCTAGATAGCGACACGAAAGCAGTTGCTAATAGATATTATCAACCATGAATCGCATATCAGCTGCAGGACCCGAATATCTATCCCTTAGTTTGAACGTTGTATGCACTTAATATCCTGGGATTGACACGCCATTGGTAGATCGGACGCATGGCTTATAGCAGGTCATTAGGGAGAGGTTCCCAGACGGGATATCATTCGTCCCTTTCTCATTTTGCATTTCAAAAGTCTGTCTCAACATGTGCCTTGTCCTATTGCAATTTTACTGAGGGATCGAGATCACGGATCAGATGGCTAGACAATCTGACATGGCACCGGGGAGAAGTTGAGAAGTGCCCCCGATAAGTTTCCTGATACAGATCACGTTCAGGTATCAAGTTCAGGTACTCCGTACTCCGTATCAACCTCGATGAGGTTCCTTATCAATGCCCCTCAAAAAAAAAAAAGACACCCCGCCATAGTCGCGTTGGGTGGATCAGAGCGCGCCTGCCGATTAGTCCAGCGTCCACGTCCGTCTTTATTATCCTAGCTGGAAGAAGCAAAAGAACCCCCAAAGAAAAGGAATAACGCGAATCACATCCTTATCGATTGGACAACAATCAACTCCGTCGCGAAGCACATAAAGAAACCAATTCATCGATTAATCGCCAGATGGTAATGGAATTCTTAGTTACCATCCCAAAACTCCGAATTTGCGTATTTTGAGTAATAAACGCGAGATGTGGGGCGTGGCAAGAATTTCTCGAAAAGCAAACGTCCATACGGTCTCTATACGGTGCCCCGAGACCGGCCCAGATGATTAGTCAGGGTTATTCTTAGAGGCGCAGGATTGATTGGCCGCACCGCCTCGAAGGGCGTAGGTTTGGGGGAGTACCTACGGAGTACGGAGTACAGATTGGATCCTCTAGAAACTTCCCCCCAGAGTGGCGATCTCTTTGTATTCAATCATTGTTCCGTGCGCCAGATCAGGAAGAGCAACCGAAGTAATCTTGAGACAACGGTTCAGCCCTGTGGAGGAGGATGTTCATCGGTGTATTCCTCGTATCTACTCCAATACCCCTGAGTACGGAGTATCTACGGAGTACGGAGTACCTTACTACTCAGAGTCCAGAATGCACAGTAGATACTAGGCCTAGTAGTATCTATGCGTGGCCAGCCGCTGCCACCCGCCATAATAATAGAACGTGTGGCGCAGTTCCCTAACCGGGTCTAGATTAGCGCCAGTATGGATGTACAGTACACAAGATGGATGTGTCATGACTCATGACTGTACTCCGTAGTACGGAGTACTAATACAGGAGTCACTAGCATCTGGCCGTGATGCCAACAAATTCATGGAAACTCTTCTGTATCATTCGACCCCGAATAAGTCAGGAGTACAAATATAGGTACAAACTCCTAAGCAACTCACCGACACCATCACTGAGATTGTCAGCATCCAATAACCAAAGAATCAATAATCACCTGGAAAGAAGTCGAGTAAAATCAACCTGATAATGAGTAATGAGAACGCACCAACCATGTTTTGTGCAACGCGATGCTCCGCATTGGAGAGGGTCTCTTATCGGGGTACTTTGATTGGCCCGTGGCCCTTCGCCTATGACAAACGGCGTTGATTTGGGTGCCAAATTGCCATTTCTCTGGATGCCTCAGGCGGATGAAGGGAGATAATCATTCACGGGACAAAAGGAAAGCCTGGAGAATGGAAGGGATACCCGTGGACGGATACTACTGTAGTATACGGGAAAAAGAACCTCATTCTTCTTACAACCCGTATTTCATCAATTCTGTTCTGTAAATCTGTACTCCGTATGGAGTCTTCAACTTTAATGCCTCAGACCCGGTACACCATGGACCAGATCTTTTAACAAACACATCTACCTAGTCTGGGTAATTCGCGCAGTTGATCATGGAAATTTCTTTGAACCCACCCTATTTTTTTATTTTATTTTAATTTTTTTTTTTTCTGTCTGTCTCTCTCTCTTCGTTTGGGTTTTCATGGGCTATCTTTCTGGAGAGACACTCAAGTGAAAAGACATTGGACAGGTCACCCTCCTTAGGTATGGTTATTCTCTTTCCAGTTGCTCATCATACTACCTTAGGTACGGAGTACGGATACCGACTACTAGTAGTAGCAGTACCTAGGGGATACTCCGTACTATACAATAAATCCCTCAGCCCTGGTGTAAGGCAACCAGGCATCCACCGGCATTGGCACGGTAACCTTAAATTACGTTTCTCGCTGCATTTTTGCATCCTCACCAGTCCGTCTTTGTAATTTCCCCCTGCTCCATGCCTTATTACTTCAGGTAATCAATATTGGCAGCGAAGGAATCTCTTCAAAGCCGTGTCAGTATGGTAGTCGTTCTGGTCAAGAGCTCCCATGACGTAGGGCAGGGCTTAGATGGCGAATAGATAAAATATGGTGTCCATGCAGGTACAGCACCGGTTGTTGGGCTAGCTCCGGACTGGGAGATAGATGGGTCCCCCAACCTCGTCGGCAGAGCCGCAAAGGAAGATCTGATCAACCTCCGACTGATCTGTCAGCGCACTGGGTGACATGAGGCTAGCTGCCCAGGTAGTTGAGACAACTCTAGGGCTCTCCACTCGGCTGCAGCGGCAGCCGCGGCTACCCGACCAATGCGCAGGAGGTGGCAGGTTTTATCAACGCCCCTTGCGCTGTTGCACCCATCGTAGGATCCATTCAACCAGTGTCCCGATGTCTTGAGATATTTCCAGCACCCGGGCGATCTTGTTTTGTAAATCAATTATTTCGTTCTTCTGACCATCGGCCATGGGAACGTCCATGTCTCCTGTGTTGCTAGACTCGTCTACCAGTCCCGTCATGTCGACGACAGAAACGCGGCCATTCAAGCCAACCTCCAAACTAACTGAGACTTTGCTCAAGAAACTTTCTTCGTTGGCAGATTCTGCAGAACCCCAGAGATCGTTTACCGTGAAAAGCAACATAACAACGGGCGCTTGACCAAGCTGTGTTCGTAATGTAACGTCTATTTTGACCTCGTCGGCATGATCGTCAGCACCTTCAGCTTTCGACTGAAGAGTATCTTTTCCTTTGTCAGAACTGATGTTGCTCGTGTGATGGAGTCCCTTCAACAACTTGTCGAGCCTTTTCTCATTGGGATCATTGTTGCTCAAGATAATCAGATCTTTCTTTGGCTTCCCCTTTTCCGTAAACTTTAGTTGGCTGATCGGGGCCTTTTGTGTGTCTATGTGGACATCCTTCTTGTTGTCATCGTTCTTGGA
Source organism: Aspergillus coremiiformis (assembly GCA_009193565.1). Lineage (NCBI taxonomy): Eukaryota > Fungi > Ascomycota > Eurotiomycetes > Eurotiales > Aspergillaceae > Aspergillus > Aspergillus coremiiformis. The sequence goes on from ML739377.1 coordinate 3,683, forward strand.
CGAAGCGCTAAAGACGTTACGGATCATGTTCGCTAGAAACGCATACTGACGCAGGGTCTGAGATGAGAAAAAAGAAATCAGTGATTCCTCTCATGAGTAAGATTGCAGTAGAAGGACTCACCGGAAGAATATCTGCGAGCTGCCGAGGGTGCGCAAAGGGGATGTCACGCATCGTTCGACCAGCGACAGATTCAAAGGGCTGGAAAGTGTAGCTGTGTTGCTTAGTGCATGGTTTGCCATCCTGATCGACGGACTGGACGGCCATCCTGCGTCTCCTCCGACCTAGTTGAGATGCTTCCTCGGGCCCAAGACCCATAGCCCCTGCTGCCGAAAATGGCGACCATCCCGGGGCTAAGAGTCCATCGTAAGTTACCATTTTAAACTCCTGTGGCATCTGAATGCCCAGATGTCTGTAGATGTCCGAAGCTGCCAAAATTGGCAATTCAAGTGGGGGTTCCATTCTCGCAACAAACCGCCGATTCGGCGTGGGGCCTAGCATGCCTGAGTCGAGCGCCATCGTATCTTGTTGGCCTTGGGAAGAAAGAGTTGCCGGTGGATCTGCCCAGTTAACCATAGCAACATCGGATCCTCCGATTTCGTTCGACGACGACTCGTTCGCATCGTCGACAACTGTAAAAACCTCAGAGTTCACCCACCCTTTGGACACACGAAGCGACGGATACCCCTCTTCGCATTCTATTATGATATTCCATTTGCCGTGATGGTCCCCTGATTCGTCATCTGTGGAGTCAGAGGGCTGATCGATAACCATGTCGTCAGGGGAAACCGTCTTCTGTTTGGCATCAAGGACTCGCGCTTGATGTACCCAGTAATCTAAGCGGAGTCCGACCCGGCCTGCTTGGTGCAGACACGGCCGGCCAACCCAACCACTGCAGAGGTGGTCGTGAACACCAGAAAACTTGCGGTAATTTCCCTCCTCGTCCCACACGCGCTTCAAGCTTTCGTAGAGGCCTTCAATAGCTTCAAAACAGTTGACTTCCTGGCTGAGCTTGTCATGCTTGGCAAGCCACTGTAGATTCTCATGGAATTTGGTTAAAGTCTTCCAAGAGCCTCGCGCTCCGTCTTCTGGCTTTTCGGTGAGATCACGCTTTAGAACCGCCGTGGCTTCGCTGCGTTCGCCGTCGGTGGCTTCCGGCGTTGCGATATTCAAGCTGACATCCTTCACGGTATTTTGCGCACGGTAGAACTCAATCTCGAGGTCGACAAAATTCCCCGCAATACTGAGGCTGTCCTCCTGCCAGATGGATTCGAATCCTTCGAGTTGGCCCAATCGCTCAATCCCTTCCCTACACACCCCTCTTCCCGCAACACGCGTTCGCAAAAGCTGAACGACTTCCTCAATATGTCTTCTCCGCTCCTCCTCGTTGTCGCGGGCGCTTCCAAGTTTCAGACCTTGCATACCTAGTGCGTGAATCTCACTGTCATGCATACCAGGTGCCACTAAGGCGTCGTGGACCGCGGGAGACGGGCTGATCCCACCATAGCCACCAAGCGCTAGAAGCGCCGACGGAGAGCTGAGAGCGACGGGGTCGTCAATCCCAGTGGTTACGGCAAGAGGCGTGGCGTTTTGATGCGTCAAGGTCGGCTGATGGCCATGCGCATATCCCGAAGCGGATGGAGTCCGTGTAGATGGGGATTTATGCGATATGGGTCGAGTCATAGGCCCAGACGGGCGAGGAGAAGAAGTCAGATGAGTCGGTGTTGCAACTGGGTTCTGCTTGGAAGATGGAGTCGCCATTGTAGCTGCTTAATATAACAAATTCAAAATGAGACCAAATCAATATCTGGGCGAAATGCGGGGGTATCACGATAGCAGCGTTTCAACTTGGGCTTTTTCTCAATATTGCACCGTTGCGCATTTCATATCTTCTCTCTGATGGAAACCACCAACAGCTGACGCGGAATTGTAAACACGATGCTGTTTAAAGCAACATCAAGATATGACTGCAGAGTATAAAGAGGGAGGGGACCAAAGAAAAGCGATGGACTATTCATCAACTACAAACACCACCCAACTCCATGAATTTCACAGCGAGAGGAAGCATTCAATCACGTGGAGTGCTTTTGCGGCCAGAACGCGGAGTCACATGAGTTTGTTTTGTTTGCCTTCGTCGTCATAAGGGAAACCGTTTTAATGAAAGACCAAATCCTTACCTTCAACTTGTTCAGCGACAACTTATCTCAATTGAGGTCTTCTCAGTATGTTGGCGTTCAAGACGTTTACCCGTAATACCCCGAGGTTCTCAAGATGGGCACACATTCGGAGTGTGTCGACATTAGAAGGCAATCCTCACATTGTACGTCTCCAGTCGAGCTAGTCCTTGCTCTTATCGGCGCTCACATTATTTCAGTATGTTTTCCCATCTAATGGAAGCCATATCTTGTCATTATTGCCATCTGAGCCTCCAAATTTGAATTTATCTATTGGAGTCACTTCCAAACTGCCCCCTACAACAGACTCCTTCAAGGAGAACTCGGAATTCCTGAAAATCCTACAGGATGTGGTCTCCGAGTATGGCCACCAAGACCCGGACGCTATCTCCCAAGCTCAGGTGATGGTGTCTACATCCGGCGCTAACCTAAGCTCCGGTGGTGTCTTGTTGACGGGTGGGCGTGCCAGAAGACGGCGCAGTGCGGACGATTCCAGCAGTGGCGCGAGCGGCCAAGGTGGTGTTGGATCTGCCGGACGAGGAGGCTGGATACATCTTTCCGACAGCCGGCGGCCACCTGATTACGGCCGTATTGCATGGCCCGAAGATATCTTCGGGAGCCTTGAGGTCGATGGGGACGGCAGTTTCGTGGGAAGCAATGGAAATTATCAGCCAAGCGGTACGACATTTGTATAACCATCCCAATGAGACCGAAGCTGACCAGAATAGGCACTTATCGGATCGTCACCCGGGACGGAATGTAAGTCAACTCATTCAACTAACCTTGGCTAATGCTGACAGCAGTCTAGTCTTGGGTTGAGCCCATTTCTCAGAGAAAAACTAGTTCAAAGGCTGCGCCAGCAGGAGAGTCAGTAGCGGACGCAATGGAATTCGTGTACAATATTCGACTATATTTCATTTGGATTGATCATACTTATAGTTAAACTGCCGGCCAGTTTGGCTCAAATCGCAGTTCATATCGAATCATAAAGAGTTCGGGTCCAGCCCGAAAACATACACAGGCTATAGATACTGTTCGTGGATGCACACCAATAACTTCACTTTGAAAAAAACTTTGTGATCCGCTGAGATCCGTCAGCTGGCTTTTTCTCATCTGCCCTTTTCCAAGGCTTCTCATTATGAGTGGCGCTTCGCGTCGTTCTCCTGGCATAGCTTGCCTGTTGTTTTGACGCTGAGCTACGCTCTGCGGCTTTGTTTGGGGAAGGGGTGATCGGTTCTGTCTTTAGTTTCTTCGTTCCTCCATACGTTACCTCCCCAGATCCCTCGGGGGTGCACTCTCTTTTGACGCCCGCCGCTGGCTTAAGAGCATTGTCCTCACTCCATTCATCGTTCTTGGCTGGACGTGGATGCGTAGAGCCCTCTGCCTCTTGGATATTGCCTTCGACTTTAACGCCCGACTCGGTCTTTTTCTTTGCATTTGCAAAGAAATTCGCAATATTGCTTTTGTTCTCCTTACTGCTCACCGGTACAATGAAGTCGGGGGAATTATTCCCGACCTTCCCGACCTCCTTAGGTACGGGATAGCATTCCAAGTCGCCTTCATACGGCTTCAGCACAGACTGGAGTTCCTTTGACCACGTCGTCCGACTCGGATCCAGCCAAACCTTGATTTCCTCGCTATTCGGGTCCAGAATCACCGGCATCCGATCATGCAGAAACTTCAAGTACGGATTCGAGGACGTGGTGATAATCGTATAGGTGTAGAGTTTCTCATCGGACCCTTCACCGTCAATCAGCGCAAGGACGGCCACCATATAACACGACCCAAGCCATCCAGATAGTAATCAATTAGATAAGAAGAAAACCTCACCTTCATAAGAAACACAATCCCACAATCCCGCAAAAAGCATCAACTCCCCATCCTTCCTCTTCACAAAATGCGGCACCTTTTCCTTCCCGCCGGGTCCTTTCTTCAACCACTCATAAAACCCCTGACACACAACCACACATCTCTTCGTCCGCTTCATGGACGTCCACATCCCCCGGTCGTCGACCAACGAGTCATCGCGACAATTGATCGTCCGCATCAGCGACCCGTAGTCCGGTTTCCGCTTCGTCCAGAACGGGACCAGACCCCATTTCATACCCTGGATTTTGGATTTACGCGACTGCTTTTGCATTCCAGTCGATTGATATGGTGATCGCGTTACTTTATCTGCGGGGTCTTCCGTACTGTGTGACTCTGCATCCTGGCGTTCCTCACCGTGATGTATATCCACGCGATACACAGCGCCAATGTTCCCAGGAGCAAAGTTGTACGTTTCTCTTACTTCGTCATCCGGCGGCGCATCATCGACCTGAAGACCCTGTTCCTGGAGACGATGGCGTATGAAGGCCATGCGCTGGAGTTCCGTTAGATATCTGGCTAATGTCCATCTCAAGCAGAGAACATACCACGCCGAGGGCATATCGACCGCACATGCTGAAAAGAAATAAAAACCACGACGACAAAATGAAAAGAAGGATGTCCCAAGCGTATTCAACTCAAGCATAACACCTACTAGTAAGCAGTCGTACCAGCAGCAGTTCGCTAGAGTTCCATCAAGAGCGAAAAGAACAAGCAGACGTCATACCCGCTCTGACCAATTTAAGCTTAGTTTCCATAAATCAGAATCTCCGAAAAAGTCCTTCACAACAACAACAACAAAAAAAAAAAAAGAAAGAAAGAAAGAAAGAAAGAAACTCCACACAACACAAGTCACCACCACATACTCTCTCCAACGCAATCCAAACCAAATGACACATTAAACAAAGAAAAGAAAGAAAGATAAAGAAAGATAAAAAACACCCCAACCCGCCAAAATGTTCACCCCAACCCGCCGCCTCATATCCAGAACCCTGACACTGCGACCCTACGCACTCTACCGGCCAAAACTCCCCCAAACCAACCTACTCAAGGTGACGCAGCAAACAAGAAGCCTAACGATTGTGCAAAAATGGAAACTAGAGTACAAAAAAGCGCGAAAGGACATCTGGCGCAAAAACCCCATCTTCCTGCCGTTCGCCCTCCTCAGCGTCGCAATGTCCATCGCCTTCCTGGTCTACGTCGTCTACATCGACATCACAGAGGTGAGACCGCAGTACGAGAAATACCCGTCGCCGGTAGCGCAGGCGCTGCGCCGGGGGGTGTATTACACGGAGGCGGATTTGAATGCGCCCAAGGCGCTGCAGGCGTACAAGGAGGCGTTGCGGCTGGCGTTGGAGATGGGGATGGATCCGTTTTCCGACGAGGTGTTGGGGATCAAGTTGCAGGTGGGGATGATGTTGGAAAAGGCGGGGTTGGTGAGGGCGTCGGTGGAGGTGTTGGAGAGGACGAAAGGGGAGATATTGAATTTCGTGGAGAAGGGGAGGAAGGGGAGGTTTGGGGATGAGGAGGACGCGGAGAAGAGGGAGGCGTATGAGACTCGCGTGCGGGATCGGGCGTTGAAGAAGGCGGTTGGGATTGAGATGCGGTTGGCGGAATTGTATTCGACTGAACATATGCAGCAGGAGGAGAAGGCAGAGAAGGCGCAGGTTGCGGCTGTGGAGCTTTGTTTGAAGGAGATGAATCGTCGGCGTGCGTTGGGACTTGTTGTTGAGGGGGGGTCGCCGGATAATGATGACTGGGTGAGTGCGATGGAGATCGCGACGGCGTTGTTGGATTTGGCGGTGCGGTATACCGAGCAGGAGAAGTATGGACTTGCTACGCCGCTGTACGTGCGGGCGTTTGATCTGATTCGTGCGGAGGAGGGGGATGCGCCGACGTGCAAGCAGGTTGTGCTGCTGAATGGTGTTGCGACGGCCTTGGCTGGACAGGCGCAGAAGCCGATTAGATCGGTGGACCCGGCAAAGACGAGGGAGAAGTTCTTGGATGTGGCGAGACTGTGGGCGCAGAAGTCGATTGAGGTGGCGGCTCGGGTCCAACCTACTGTGAGAGACCAAGACTGTGATACGTCCTGCGTTGCGGCGACGTATAACCTGGGCGAGTTGGCGGAGCTCCAGGGGAAGCTGACGGAGGCCGAGAAGCTCTACGAGGAAGCCAAGTCTTTGGCGCAGGGTGTGGGCTTTGAAGAGGGCATCGTCAAGGCGGATAAAGCCCTCAAGAGGGTCGTAAAGAAATGGTAGAGCATGACATGTACCATCTGATAGTAACGACACCCAAGGGAACTCTCTACTAGTACTTGTATAGATACGGCAGTGAACAGAGATGGAGGCATACCGATCACCTTACCCGATTGCACAACGAGGGCCAGCAGTGGTCTTTTTTTTTAAGGTCTTTTTTTTTTTTTTTTGTCTTTGAACTGTATTAGAACATGGCATCTCTTCTTTTACAAGATCCTAGACTGTCGGATTTTATGAATCGAGTAAGCTAGGACATGTTCAGAAAAACCCCGGGTCCGGTTAAGGAACACCGAAGTGCTTCATTGCTCGTGGCTCATACATCCCAACCAATGCCTGCCCTTTTTTTTGTTAAGGAAAATTAAAAAACAAAATAGTTATCTTCCTCTCATGTCCCTCACCGATGGGTATCCGTCATTTATGCCCTCGACATAACACCCCAGGCACGGATCTTGTTGTCAGTGTAACCAGCGAACAGAGTCTGGCCGTCAGCGCTCCAGGCCAAGCTGACACACTCGGGCTCACGGCTCTTCTTGCCCTTCTCAATGTACTCGGGCTTGAGCTCGTCAACCTTGCTCTTCTTCTCGAGGTCGAAGATGGTGATGCTGCTGGCGGTGGCAGCGCAGAGCCAGTAGCGGTTGGGGGAGAAGACGAGAGCGTGGATCTCATCGCCAGCGTGGAGGGAGTAGAGGTGCTTGGACTCGTTGAGATCCCAGAGCATGGTGGTACCGTCCTTGCCACCGGAGGCGCAGAGGGATCCATCGGGGGAGATGGTGACGGCGTTGATGTAGCCAGTGTGACCGATGTGGTCAGTCTGGAGTTTGCAGGAAGCGAGCTCCCAAACCTAGAACGCCGTTCCATTAGCTGTGAACCGCACTTTCAAACCGTGCGGACGTAGAGATATGCAGCATTGAATTGAGGGTTGTTCATCAGGGCATTGGTGATTTTTTGTCTCATGGCCGTGAAGGCTCTGAAGTAGCAAATACGTAGAATATGCAAAAACATCATTTGAACATTTTCGAATGCGAGGAAGGGAAGGAAACGTGCGGAAGCGTACCTTGACGAGCTTGTCCCAGCCAGCGGAGACGATGACAGGGTTCTGAGGGTTGGGGCTGAAGCGAACGCAGGAGACCCAGTCGGTGTGGCCCTTTTCGGTGATGGTGAACTTGCAGTCACCGAGGGTGTTCCAGAGCTTGATGCTGCGGTCACGAGAAGCGGAGACAATCTGGCGGTTGTCGGCGGAGAAGGAGACGGAGAGAACGTCGTTGGTGTGGCCAACAAAGGTGCGGGTGGTCTCACCGGTGGAGAGCTCCCAGAGGCGGAGAGACTTGTCCCAGGAGGAGGACAGAGCGTAGGCACCGTCGGAGGAGATCACCTATTGAATTCGCAATCCATATGTCAGCCGATCTTCCTTTCGCATTTCAGCCCCGCCCCGTGATGTCCACGGTCGTTGGAAAGGTTCGGTATGCATACACAGTCAGAGACGATGTGAGAGTGACCCTCGAGGCTGCGCTTGGGGTAACCGTAGGCCTGCTCGTCGCGGGTCAGGTTCCAGATGATCAGGGTCTTGTCGCGACTGCCAGAGAGCAGCATGTTGGGGCTAGAGTGGGAGAAAGAAAAAACAAGTCAGAAACGAATCTATCCAGAATCACCCACTGCCATTTTTTTGTCGACATCTCCTTTTTTTCTATCTTTCTTTTCTATGGCTTTCAAATTTTTTCTCTTGTGTTCTTTGATATCGGATCCGGAATTCCCTTACTTCTCCAAAGAGGTGGCCAGGCAAGTAACCCAGCCATTGTGACCCTCGAGGGTACCGCGAAGGACCAGCTGCTCAGCCATGATGACGATGGAAGGGGACCGCGAGAGGGAGAGAGGATATTGTCGTTGACTCTGGGTAAAATCACAACGTCGAAGATGGAGGAGCAGAGTCGGCGTGCCCGCCTAAGCCCTAACTGCCTTACCGCCCTCTGTGTGCGCGGTCACATGCAACCCTAACATAAGCGAGTCACGTGGAGATCCCCGTAGCTTTGGCGAGTTAGACCAGTTTTAGTACTTCGTACTATTATTATGTTGCCTAATCAGGCTACGCTTGTATACTTCCATCCCCGTGACTATTTCAAAATACTCCCCAGACACGTCTATCAGGAAGACAACAAACTACGACATAATATACAGAACCATTCCCAACCAAACCACCATGCTTTTGTACAACCATCATCCAAGTCTATACTCAAAGAGTTTCCACTCAAGAATTAAACACCTGTACATTCGGCATCCGACCCAAACCCGCACCACCAGTCTTCTTACTCTTAGCAGCATGGAACCCAGTAGCACTGTTATCCTGAACATGCTGTCTTAAAAGCCGCAAGACCTCCGACTCAGCCCAACGAGACGGAACAGGACGATAAGCAGCCTTATAGGCACCAACAGTCTGAGCCCATTCACCACTCTTAGCCCCAGTGCGTTTCCAAGTCTCCGTGGGGGTATCCTCAGCGGTGCCAGCCTCGGTGCCTTCCGCAGGAGGATCCTGCGTCGCCCAGTAGTATATATCCCAGTCATTCTCGTCCAAGAAGCGGTCATATTCCTGCAGCTGCAGCTGGTCCATCTTGGACAGATACACATCGGCGAAAGTAGAAAGCAACAGATCCGACTCGAGGATTCCTCGTTTCCTACTCTGGTCTATTATATCCCGGTATCAGCACCAATGAATCTCCCTGGTACTGTTTGTACCATATCCCAATAGATAAAATCCCCCGGTGGTTCAAAAACTCACATAATAACCTCGCCCGTATGGTCGACACATCCTCTCCGGTCCGCTTCAGCGGCTCAACCTTAAATTTAATCCCCTCCATCTCCCCCACACCCAGCTCCGGTTTCTGTGCTCCCGTCTTCTGGCGACCCCCCGTGAAATGCTCGACTTTTCCGGGGTAGGGATCCGCCCGCTTGTAATTCGAGTCGACCGAGCTGGTACGTTCCGGCGGTACGGGCTTCTCTCCGACCTTGGGGTAATCCCTGGTCATGGTGGAGGTTGTATTGGGCACTTTTTGGTTGAGGGCCCTATTGTCGTCTTTGGCACGAATTGCCGAGCTGCCGAAGGGACGACGGGCGAGGGGTGTTCTGAAGAGAATCGGGGACGTGGAGGGTCGCACGATGCGCTGGATGAATCTTGGGGCAGACATGATGGGCTCTCCTGGTGGGAAATTGCAGAAGAGCTCTGGAGGGGAGAAATTGGTGTTGAGGAATGTAGAATGATTTCTTATTCTTAGTTTCACTTTGACGGGATAAATTGACATCATCCGGAGATTCGCGTTGTTTGCTCTGTTTGCACGCTCTAAACAACAACCCAACCGATACTGTACGTACTACTAGTAACCTACAGTAGTAAGTAGATACTGTAGTAAGTATGGAACAGCAAGGAGTCATGCAAAAGATACATAGTTCTGGACTGATTGACTAGTTTTCCTTTGTCAAGTTGGAGTCACCCATTACATCATCCCCAATTGTCTAAACGCCGCTATCGTAGGGTCATAAAAAGTATTCAAACAGTATACCGTAAGATATATCCGAGACTACACAAACTCGAAACCACACTCAACATATGCATAGAACTCCATGTTTTGTCGTGATGGCAAACAAACTCTAACGAGGAGTGCCTACCGGCTAGTCCAGGCACTCCGTGAAAAGGAATTGTCTAGATAAGATGCTTGGATCTGCAAGTAGCGGTGGGTCAGTCGAGATGCGATCAGATACATCAAGAAATACATACCTGAAGTAAGCCCTCAGATAAATAACCTGCCAAACACCCAGTCCGATCAGCATCCCCATAGTGCCGAACGCAAACCATTTCACACGCTCATTAGTGCTCTCGTTGGTATCACGCAGCTTCTGCTCACGCGCACGGAGGTATTCCATTTCACTGACGATCTCCTGAACCATCTCTTCAATTCGACGGAGGTCAGTCTCGACGGGTTTGAGCTTTTCCTTGGCTTGAATGCTAGACCAGTCACGGGCATCGGCGCCAATGTCGACATCCAGCTCAACGGACCGATAAGGGTTTGCAACACCAGCTGTTCAAACAAATTAGAAAAGCAATTGAGTACTTCAATAGACGGAGAATATGTGTGAGACGGGAGGGAAATAATTCGGGGCAAGAAAAGGGTAAAAAAGACATACTCCGTCCCTCGAGCCTGTTCTCAAAGCAAACATCGAAAGCAGTATCGGCCGCAGACGTGAACGCCTGGCGAGTCTCTCCCACAACATCCTTCGGACGACCGTGATCATTGCCCAGAGCATCCTTGATCTAGATTCCAATAGAGCAATTAGCGAAACCATACCGGATTCGATGGAATCCGACTAACGCCAGTGCCTGTGAAGCGTACTTCACATTCACCGCAGAGAGCCATCAACAGGGAGCCCTATGCCACATACATGCATGTTAACCTTCTGTCCATCACCCTTCTGACCGCCCACGATAGCGGTCACGACGACGAGCTGATCTTTAAAGACGAAATTACGGATGCATCGCTCGTTCTTTCCGCTCACAGCGGACAGGTCGAATCTCAACGCGGCGGAAAATTGGACAAGACACAAGAATAGGAGTCCGAGAATGGACCTTAATGTGGGTTGGGACGTCCCCATTGTCGATGCTAGATTGTCGCAATAGTCGACAGTGAGGTCTTGGGGGGGGGGGAGGAATTGACAACAACCTAAGTTCGGGAACTACTGCCATTCCATTGATGCCACGCCGCGCTCAAGGGTTCCGGAGTGACCGGGAAAACGATGTTCCGCCGTCACCAACTCCAACCCAACGGAAAACTGATTTGCACGAGAATCATTGGGATACTCGTCTAATTGCTAGAACTACGAAGAAAAAGTGAATTGCGTTCAAATTAACCAATCGTTGTGCGGCTAGTTGCCTCTTGATTTCATGGATGGTCCGCCCCAAGGCCCAATTTTTGCATATTGATATGACAAAAGTAAACTCATGAACACAGGGGGAATAAGTTGCACCGAATCTCAAATGGGTCGAACTGAGGAAGGTGAAGGTGAGATATCATTCGTATCAAATCCCATTCAAGTCGAACACGACGGGAGTAAAAATTTTCAATCGGACAAAGTGGTATATAGAGCAGAAAGGAAAACGGTAACAGGTGTTGTACCAGCGCACCAGAAAATAAGGAAAAGTAAAAGTAAACGGAAGGGAACCTGTTCACCGAAGGCCAAGAGGTCGAGGCTATCAGTCTTTCGACCCCTAGACCAACAAGGGAGTGAAGAAAGAGACAAAATCCGAATGAAACGAAAGACAGAATGGGTCGTCACATGGCTTAAAACGCTCCCAAACAGAAAATAGAGAAAGAAAGGTAAAAGCCCATCGAATGAACACAGAGACCGAAGAAAAAGTGGCCCAACAAAGAAAGGAGTTTGAAGGAAAGAGGGAGACCCAGAGAGAGACGAGGGGAGAGGCAAGATATAAGGTAGTTTTACAAGGCACTAGACTTCGAGTTTCTTCCGGCGTCCGAAAAAGCGAGAGAGACTATTCGACCCCGAGTCCTTACCTTTCGACGCAGACAACGCTGAGACTCGTGGCGCAGGAGGCTCGGGAGGTCCTGTAGTCCTGAGGAATTCTGCTAGTGCACTGGTCTCTGTTTGCCGGTCTGTGACAGACGGAAGACTGCTGGTGCCATGCATGGCATCTCTACCCCTCTCAGCATAGACTGTAACCGAATAGTTGGACGTCGTTCCAGTGTAGCTGTCCTGTTTTTGGCGTAGCGAAGATTTGGAAAGTTTTGTAGTAGGCACCTTGTCTCCAGACGTGTTGCGACGAAGCCGCGCCTTCATTCCAAACGCCCCAGACGGACTCTTGGAGGGTACCGTGTTGACTTTCGGAGGCTGGCCAGTACGTTCCGACTCTGAGGGATGAACGTTACGCAAAAAATTCATCAAGCTTTCCTCTTTGCGCTTGGGCTTCGGACCGTCCAAGAGCTCATCAAGGTCTTCATTATCCGAGTCAATGGCGTAAGGGTCTCGCACCCTCTGTGGTTTCCGCACAGGATGAGAGCCGCCCGACAGAGCTGTGGGTATTGGCTTGACAGCATTAGTTAGGTTGCCCGATTCCAGCAAGCTGGTACGAGACCCGACGGAAGTCTGCGTGCTTGATACCGACGGTGCATCGTTGTCAGTGTGCCCAGTTTCCAGTGAGTTCAGCTCGTCTGAATCCATTGTGTCTCGGAATGGCGCAACCGTACGTGGGATGCGGTGCGCCCCTACCACTGGTGGACCTTCTCGAATGAAGTCGATTAGATCGGACGTCTGATGATGAGCCGCTTTTGAAGGCACCGCTGAGCGGGCCTGCAGCTTAGGAAAAGTGCGACCTGTGGACGAAGGGGAACGTGGAGATTGGGCACCCCGAGGACTACTTGGACCAGTCGACTGGACAGAGTGGGCATAATCGCTGATCGACCCATTGCTAGGTTTCGCATCGCTGGTTTGTCCCAAATTTGCATTCTGGGGTATTTCGATAGGTGTGTATTTGGGTGTGTTCGTCGTGTCTCTGGAAGATGTGTTGGAAGTATTAGGACGTGGGATTTCCTCCCCGGGGGGCGCGCTGTTCTCCGGGTTTTCAGCCAGCTCCGCTGTGCTCGAGCTGGCTGGCCATCGGGGTGAGTCGGGTTCCTAAGTTCTTGTCAATGACTGTGTCCATCAAAAGGTATTTTCGATAATGAAGCATACCTCCAACTTTCGCATGGTTTTCGGTGTTAGAGTATAATGAAGAGTTTCCTCGCTGCGGATCAATTCATCCAAACCGGACTTGTCATCCGGCTCTGCGATGAGGGCAGACACCCGACTAGCCTCAGAGGAGCTGCGCAGGCGGAGCGAAGCAGAGTCTCCCTGAAGTCCAATAAGACCCTTAAGCCTACTCGAAACCTGGGACGTAGTCGAGCCGGCAGTCACCGGACGTTTCTCTCGTTGGCTACTAAAACTGTCGGAGCGACGCGATTTGGAGTAGACGGAAGAGGCTGCTGAAGTTGACGGTCGTATTACTCGCTGCACCGCTGCACGTTCGGTTCCCGAACTAATCGAGGATACCCCTGAACTTGAGCGCCCGTAGCGATGGTGACTGATCCCAGCCGAAGGGCTCGGTCTAGGTTGAGTCCGCAAACGATCAGAATATCCACTTTCGCCAGAAGTGGAAACTGGGCGCGAAAGCTTGTCGTCTCGTTCAGTCGAATGCCAGGTGTGAGAGGGAGACAACTCTGTTGAAGATCTCTTCTGTTCAGAATCCTTCGAAACATCGCGACTGACGGCGGGCTGCCCCGGAGTGGAGTCTCCCCCTTGCGTTGGTGGCGGATCGTCGACCACTGCTGGGATCGCTCGTTCGCTGGCGACTCGGGTAGTGGAAGTCGACCTATCATCTTCGCGAGCCGCGTCCCTGCTACAGATCCGTTTCGGTTGCTTCAGTTTTTCACACATCCCTTGTCCTTCAATCACTTCCGCATCGGAATCGGTTTGAGGTCGATCGCTCAGCGACGTTGACGAGCCCGTACTATTGGCTCGACTTGTTTCCACTTCCACCGATAGAGCAGACTGTGACGATGTAGCCACCTTCTCCTGATTCACCGACTCTTCAGGTGAAACATTTGTCTCAGGCTTCTTTATTTCAGGGTCAATCTTAGGCACCACATCATCTTCATCGCGCTCGTACATGGTCTCCAGTCGATTCTGCTCTTCCGATGCAGTGGGAGATGGCCGGTCGGTAGCCTGGTCGACCTCTGTCGCCTCCTGAGGCGAAGCGCCGGGCAGCGACCTCGAGCGGACATGTCGAGTGAACTTCGCGTTCTGCAGAGTGATGGGTGACCCTCCTATAGGTGTGGGCAATCGCGAAGACGACAAGGTGAGCACCATGAGGCTATGCGGCCGCACTTTGTGAGCTACGACTGCCTCCATCGTCTGGATCACCTCGGCTCCTTCAGCGTCAGACGTGAACCCTTCGATTTCCTCTACGTCGTGGTCGCTCATCGGCAGTGCCACGGACGCGGGGTCAACTTCTTTCGGGATTTCGAAGAGTGATTTCGATGGAAGCTTATCAACTGTCGCCACACTGCTCTTTCGACTGGTTGACGGAACAACTGCTGAACGGCGTCGGATAGATTCTCTAGAAACCGCTCGGGACAACACAGGGGACCGAGTTTGCCTGCGCCACGTCCGCCAAAGACGACCCAGGGTCGGATTTAACGCTAATTTCTCCATATCCAAGTCTTCCACTACCAGGCGGTTGATGGTACCTCGTTCTGTACCTGCCTCGGTCTCCTCATGACTCGGTTTAGCGGATAGCCGTGATCGAGCCGTTTCGCCCGCTATCACCAAGGCTTGTTCCCCGAGATGTTCGACAATGGAAGTCAGAAAGATGGCTGCTGCCGGCGTGATATTGCCGACATGACTCGAAAATCTCGGCGAGAGATCTCCGTCATCGCCCAAGCCATTCTGTACAATATACTCCTCCTCGTCATCTTCTTCCAGGTCCCCTAACCGGGTATATACCATACAACGCAGACGAGTAAAGATCCAGGAGCGAATCAGGTCGAAATCGCCGTTCTGAGACTGGGCCCCACAGAATTCAAACTGGTCATCATCCGGACCACGCATATACTCGCTCAACTCCTTATCTGCCGCGGAGACCACTTCCTTTGCAAGCCGAGGTTTCAACACATCCGCCACCGCTGGTCGGATAAATGCTAGTTGTGTCGACTTAGCAGCCGCCAGGATATTGAAGAGAAGATGATCCAGAAAACCATTCAAGGCCGAAAGCGCTTCAGGGGTGATAACTGCTCTGGCATCGGAATCTTCGCCTTCGTCAGCCACGAAGTCTGCGGTATTGAACTCCTGGTCCGCGGTGACGATCTGTGCGGCGGACGAAGAAGTGATAAAGGAGGGCGGAGGTTTCGCCGGTGGCGGAGTTAGGTAAATACAAGACAGAGAATCACTCGACATGCTGGTACTGCGGGAGCGTGAGAGCGTCCTCCCCAGGTCGGACTCAGGTCCTTTGATATGCGGCATCGTCGATATGAGGGATCACATACAAGTGGGCCGGGGGAGATAAAAGGTGTGGTAGTGACGTATATTATCCTTTTTTTTTTTTTTTCTTTTCTTTTCTTGT
>ML739378.1:0-19106 GCA_009193565.1 Aspergillus coremiiformis
TATAAAAGTAGATATTGATTCTTAATTATTTAATAATTTACTTTATAGTAATTTATATAAATTTATAATAAATTATTTTTCTTTATTATAAAGAGTACCAGTAATTCTAAGAAAGCTTTTAAATATTAAATCTAGCTTTTTATAATTATTTTCTAAAAGTATTTCTAAAGTACTTTACTCTTCATAAGTAATACTTTCTAAATTAAACTTATTTTGAATTTAAAATATTTTATAAAGTTAATTTCTAAATTAATATCTTTATAATAGAGTAATAATTGTTGGAATTCTTTTTTTATAAAAATAATTATAAAATTCTTATATTAATTAAGTATTTTATAATTATAAATTTCTCTTTTTACTAAGAGTTTAATAGTAATTAAAACAATGTTAAATTATAAATTATTAAAAAAATTAAAATCTCTAGTTTTTATAATTTAGACTTTTAGTTATTTCTTTTTAATAAAACTCTAGTTTATACTTATTAAAATATAGTTTTAGCTTTATAATATAGAGCTAAAATATATCTAATATTATTTTTCTAATCTTTAGAATAGTTACTACAAGACTACTATAAATCTTATATTTATTAATAATATTTTATAAATTTATTATAAACTTTACTATTTTTTATAATTAAATAATTTTATTATTAATTCTTTTTATAATAATTCTTATCTTATATTATAGCCAGTCTATTTTTGTATAAATATTATAAATACTAAGTTTACTTTTATATCTAGATTAATTAGTATTTATATTTTCTTTAGACTATATTATAAAGAGAGCTTTTTATTTATAGAATAGATCTTCTTATTAAATAAAAATTAAAATAAAATATTATTATTTTATTTACTAGTTCTAAAGTTATTATTTTATTTATAACATAGGCTATAAGTTATTTAAATCTTTTAAGAAATTTAGTATAATATTTATTTATAAAATATCTAGATTTTTTATATTTAAAATAGTTATTATTCTCCTATGTGGGCCCTTTCTTTTTTATAGATTTTTCCTTTTTATAATTTTTTTTTATCTCTGCCAGTTTATATATTTAAAAATTTATAATTTTTAATATAGAGATTCTATCTTTTATAATAGATAAAGACATTATTCTTTTTTATTCTAAATAATAAGAAAGTTAAGTTTAATTTTATAATTCTAGAATTATTTATACTAGAATTATTTAGATTTATAAATAATAAGTCTAAAATACTAGATCTTAGTTTTATAACAAAAAATATTAAATTCTTATCTAAGATTAGAAAGATTAGTTATTTATAGATCTTCTATTAAATTAATTATAAGAAAAATGTAAAAAGTATATAAAACTAGATTTATAAAAGATATTCAGTCTCTATTTTTAACTTTATTTATAGTTTTATTTAATATTAAAGATATATAAAATCAGATTTCCTATTATAAAATCTAATTTATAATAAATATACCTAGATTTTCTAGTAATAGTTTATAAAATCTTTTAATTATATTTTTAAAAAACTCCTAAAATTCTTTTTAACCACGCTTGTAATGTAAAATAAATAGATTATTTTTTTATAAATTATTAAAAGTATAATCTAGATAAATTATTATAATCTTAGTTTTTTAATTATTATTCTAGTTATTTATCTCTGTAATAGATTTCTGGCTAGAGATAAATATATAATACTATATATAGATATACATAGTATATTATTTATTTAATTATAATATATAAATATAAATATTTATTTTTTTTATAATTAGCTATTCTATCTCTAATTCTTTAAAAGTACTATAATTATATTTTTATATAAATTCGAGATTAATCTAGAGCTTTGTAAGTTATTATAGTAAATTAACCTTTTTATAGTACTAGTTTTAATACTAATAATCTCTTTATAAATAACTATTTCTAATAAAGAAATATTATACATAATTAAATAGATTTCTTTCTATATTATATCTAATTAAACTATCTTGTGATTATAAGTAACAAAATTATAAAAAAAGATTTAATAATTAAAATAGTATAACTAGATCAAGACTTTATATTTATAAATATAGACTTTTTAATTATAAAGAAAATTATTACTAAGGTCTTAAGTTTTGTACATTACTTATAAAGGGTTAAATATTCCTATTCTATAATATACTTAGTAAGCACCTGTGAGTATTAGCTTGGCGCCCGTACAATTTTTATGTTAAAAATATTTAAAGTATCATACATTTATATTTTTAAAAATAAATAATCTTTCTAACTAGCTAGATAGTTATTTTATTATTAATTTTAATTAATTAAAGATCTTGGATTAGAATAATAAAATATTAATTCTAGCTCTATATATTCTAGATCTTTTTAATTCAGTGAATACAGTATTAATCTAGCTTTAAATATTTAACCAGAATTATAGATCTATTATTATATAACATCACTCTAGAAAGAGTAAAGCCACTGGTAATCTTTAGTTAATTACTCTAAATTATAACCATAGCTATATAACACAGAATTAATTATTTAAAGATTTATAGTAAGATTAATCTTAGTATATTAATTACTTATTTAGAGTCTTAAAGCTCTCAGGATTTATATAAACCAAGCGAGATTTTTAATAATATAATAATTAGATCTCTGAGATCCCTAGAGTCTCTAGTCTTGGTATTATTACTTTAGACTAGTATAATACTTTTTTTAATATAGAAATTAATTATTTTAATTATTCAAATAAAGTATTAAATAGAATGCTTTTTTATTTCTGTGAATTTACTTTTTTATATATAAATTAATATATATACAAAACTATTAATTCTATTATTTTAATTTCTTACTACTTTTTATTTAGGTCTAATACCAGGTAAAGAGATCCAAATAGCTTTACTATCTATATTAGGTTTAGTAAGCAGTCTAAATAGCTTTTTGGGGGATCCTTTCAACACGACCCTAAAAATATTTAAAGTATTATATATCTATATTTTTGAAAATAAATAATCTTTTTGACTAGCTGGATAACTATTTTATTATTAATTTTAACTAATTAGAGATCTTGGATCAGAATAATAAAGTGTTTGAATAAACTAAGTAAAACAGTATAGTAACCAGGTCTCTGAGATCCCTAGAGTCTCTAGCCCTGATATTATTGCTTTAGATTAATATAGCGCTTTTTTCAATATAGAAATTAATTATTTTAATTATTTAAATAAAGTATTAAATAGAGCACCTTTTTATTTCTGTTAATTTATTCTTTTGTATATAAATTAATATATATCTAAAATTATTAATTTTATTATTTTGATTTCTTACCGCTTCCTATTTAGGCCTAGTGCCGGGTAAGAAGATCTAAATAGCCTTTTGGGAGATCCTTTTAACACGACCCTGTATTTAATAATTTAAATAATGTTTTATTCTATATATCTAAATATAAAACTAAATAATTTAACTACTATAAGTATATTAATAAATATATAGTAATTACTAAAATTAATATCATAAAACTTTAAAAATAGAATCACTAGTTATATCTTGAAAATAAAATATTATAAAAGAATATTTATTTATAATAAAAATTAATAATTTAAAACAGAGCCTTAGAATATCAAGAAGAATTATTAAAATATATAAATATATATATATTCAGACTATAATTAAAAAAGGAAAACTTATTTTAATTCTTATATTAATAGTTAATATATCTATCTAGTTCTCTGAATTTATTATTAAAACATTTATAATTATTTTTTTATTTACTATCTTTACTAATCTTTCTAAGTATTTATTTAATTTCAATAGATTTAAAAATAATTACTAGAATCTAGACTATTTAATTTTCTAGATTAAAGAAAAAATAATTATTAATTATAATTATTTTTAAACTTCACAGGCTTATATAATTTATATTATAAATTCATTAAAAAAAGCTCTTTATATCTAGATTTTATTTTATATTTATAATAAAGTTTACTAATTATTTAATTATACTAAAACGTAAATTATTTTTAAATAAATCTTTAAAAGTCTAAATTATATTTGAAATATAAAAAATAATTTTTACTAACTTGAATAAAATAATAAACGATTTAATATATTCTTTGTTAAACTTTAATAACTAGTTTTAAAAAAAGAAATATTTAAATTTATTTTATTTATTATACCAGAATAAGTTATCAACTAAAAATTAAAAATTATATTTTTTTATTACAATTTCTTGATCAAAGATTATATAAAACGTATTTATTTTTTATAATAACTAGAAAATTACTATCTTATATATAAAAATAAAATTTAAACATATAAAAATATTATACTCTTTATTTAAAAAATAGAGTTTAAATATACTGGTTTTCTCTATTATTTTTTATATTATTATTAATCTTAATACTAAAGATGTATTTTTTTAAAAAGAAATCTTATTCTTATCCCAAAGAACTATAAGAAAAAAGAAAGAAAAATATTTCTATTATAATTTTAAAACTTATTTTATTTATTATTATATTAAATCTAATTTTTATTTATATATTTTATATTATACTAGATCTAACTTAGTTATTAAAATATCAAATTGATTATTTATTAATAAAAAAAATAAGTTTAATCTAAGCTATAGTTAAATAATAATTCTATATAATATATAATTATTTACTATTATCTTCCAAAATCTTTCTATAAAGAAAGAAATCAATTATAATAATTTAATTATTTTATTAATTATACTAACTAGTGTGATCCTGAGTGTACCGGGTACGTGAGATACAAGCGTAATCAGTATGGGATCGCTGGTATATATACTATCTATGTAAATAACTTAATATTATCAAGTTATTTTATTAAATCTTTTAGCTCAGCGGGTAGATAGCTAATATTAGATAAAAATTATATCTAACTTAATAATTAATCAGAACTCAGGTATCTACTATATAGATTATGTGATATTACTGATTACATAATAAAAACCTAGTTCTAAAAATATATAAAATTTTGATATCTCTAATTAAATCTATACAATACTTAATTAATATATTATTATATAAGGTTACTGACTGAGAGTCTTTAGAAATTTCTATATATATTAAATAATTTATTTTATCTTTATTATAGACTTACCTAAGCTTGGGATTAAACTTGTTCTAAGTAGAAAAACATATAATTTTAAGTATACTAGATATATAAGATATAAATATAATTAATATAAGATTACTGGTATATAAAGTATTTATATGAATAACTTAATATTATCAAGCTATTTTATTAAATCTTTTAGCTCAGTAAGTAAATAATTAATATTAAATAAAAATTATATCTAACTTGATAATTAGTCAGAACTTAGATATTTACTATATAGATTTAATTCTTAGAGAGACTATTCTTTAAAAATTAAACAATATATATATATAGATCACATGACATTATTGATTATATAATAAAAACTCCACTCCAAAGATATATCAAATTCTAATATCTTTAATTAAATCTGTACAAAGCTTAGTATATTATTATATATAATTATTAAATAAAAGTCTTTAGAAATTCTTATATATATTAAATAATATATTTTATTTTTATTATAGACTTATCTAAGCTTGGGGTCAAGCTTGTTCTAAGTAAGAAAGGATATAATCCCAAGTATATTAAGTATCTAAGATATAAATATAATCAGTATAAGATTGCTAGTATATATATTATTTATATAAATAACTTGATATCATCAAGTTATTTTGTTGAACCTTTTAGCTTAGCGGGCAGATGGCTGACATCAGGTAGGAATCACACTAGCTAGAACTATAAAACTTTTGATTATATATTATTAAATTTTAATACCGCCCTGAATAGAATTATAAATAAGAAATAAATCATAAATAAGATTTAAAACTTTTTCTATTAAAGAATCTTATTAAAGTAAAAGAGTTTTATAAATAAAAAAATATAAATAGTTCAATTATATACTACATGAATATAATTATGAAAGTCTAGAATTATTAAAGAAAAAAAGTTCTGTTTTTAATAATTTAATTAATGTATTAATTTATTATCTTAGATCCAATCTAGCTAAAAGAATATACTTTATATATAGAATTTACTATCTATATTCTTTCATTTAATAATAATCTTTATTAAAAAGAATATAATATATCTATTTACTTTAACAAAATATAAATACTGAATAATATCTCTATCTAAGTCTATCTATAACATTTATTTATATATTTAAAGAAATTATTAAATTATAATATTTATTCAATTTTTCTAACAGCCTGTTTTATGTATAATAAAGAAATATATTATTAAATATTTATTATCTCTATTAAAATAATTATCTATATTTGAAATAATTTACAAAAGATTAATCATTCTATATTATTATTATTCTCTAAGTTCTATGATTTTACCGATATCCTTTTTATTAAAAAAATTAAAAAACTATTTTATTATCATTCTTATAACTATAGTATCTTGTTAATAAAAGAAAAACTATTTCTATTTAATTTATTATATATTATATTGTAAAATAAATTTCTAGCTTTGAGACAATGGCTTCTTAACAATCTAAAAAAGGTTTTTATATAACTACGCTTTTTCTTAATTATATTTCTAGTGGCATTTATAATTAAATTTAAAAAGGATTTATATTTCTATATAGATTACCAAGCTCTGAATATAATAATAATAAAAAATAAATATTTATTATCCCGAACTAAAGAGATATTAAATAATCTAAAGAATGTTTTATATAACTAAGCTTTTTCTTAATTATATTTCTAGTATTATTTATAATTAAATTTAAAAAGGATTTATATTTTTATATAGATTACCAAGCTCTGAATATAATAATAATAAAAGATAAATATTTATCATCCCTAACTAAAGAGATATTAAATAATCTAAAGAAAATAAAATAGTTTTTTATATTTATTTTAACTTTCTTTAGATTTATTTAAATTCCGTCTTATTCTATAATAAAATCTAGAAACTTTGATTTTATATATTAAAAATTTATATCTTAATATTTTAGTATAAAATCTAGCTTTATAAAGCTCTTATAGGACTTTATATATATATTTCATATATTTAGATTAGACTTAGCTATAAACTAAGATATTATTTAAATAAACTATATAAAATGGATCTAGATATTCTTTTAGTATATCATTAATATATTATTATAATATAATAAATATTTCTATAAATTTAAATAGTATTACTAGTAACGTATACAGACCTAGATAGATTTAAAAAATAATTATTTATTTTTAATTTTTCTTAATATAGAGATTGTTAAAGATAGAGATAATATTAATTTTAAAGAAATATTTTATTTTTTTTAGATTATTTAGTATCTTTTTTGTCAGGGGTAATAGATATCTATTTTTTATTATTATTATATTTAAAACTTGGTAATCTATATAGAAATATAAGTCTTTTTTAAATTTAGTTATAAATAATATTGGTAATATAATAAAGAAAAGCTTCATTATATAAAACTCTTTTTTAAATTTTTAAAAAGCTATTTTTTCAGAATCAGAAATTTATCTTGAAATATAGTATATAAGAAATTAAATAAGAATATTTTTTTTATTAATGAAATACTATAATTATAAGAGTAATAAGAAAATAATCTTTGAATTTTTTGAATAGAAAGGATATTAACAAAGTTATAAAGCTTAAAGAATAATAATAATATATAGTTATTAATCTTTAATAGATTATTTAAGATATACTTAATTATTTTAATAAAAATAATAAATATCTAATACTATTTCTTTTTATTATATATAAAGCAAGCTCTTAGGGAGATCAGGTAGATATTATAGTTTAGTACTTTATTTAAATATATAAATAAATCTTATAAATACACTTAAATAAAAATAGTATTTAATAGTTATATTTTACTAGAGTAAATAAATATATTACATTTTTTTTTAATAGAAATCACTGTTAAATAAAAAAGTATAAGTAATAAATCTTATATATGGATTATTTTCTTTAGTTAGATTAAACTTAAAATAATAAAATAATAAACTAATTAAATTATTAGAAACAAGATCTTTTTTTTGAAATAATTTTAGATTTTTATAATTGTAATAATATAGTATATAATTAAATTACTTTTATTTTCTTATCTATTAAAGCTTTTTAATTTAATAAATCTTTTTAATAAAAATAATTTTAAATTTTATTTTAAAATTTATTTTTTATTTATAACTCCATTCAGAGTAGTATTAGAGTTTAATAATATATAATTAAAAATCTTAAAGTTCTAGCTACTTAATATAAGTAATAAAATTATTAAATTAATATAATTAATTTCTTTCTCTATAAAAAGATCTTGAAAAATAATAATAAATAAATATATATTATATAGAGCTATTATCTAACTATAATTTAAATTAGACTTACTTTTTTTATTAATAAATAATTCTTAGAAACTTAAAAATTAAAGATTAAAAGTCTTTCTTACTAAAGACTAGTAAATAGTAAACTTAATATTTTAATAATTAAATTAAATCTAGTATAATATAGAGCATATAAATAAAAATTAGATTTACTATAATAATAGATAAGATAATTTTTGCAATTATAATAAAAATATATATATTTTTTTTATAAATTCTTTAAACTAAAAATAACATTCTTTACTAGAGAAATAAATCTATAGTATTAAAATTAATAATAATATAAAAAATAACAAGAACACTACTATATTCAGACTCTATTTTTAAATAAAAGATAGAATATTTTTATTTCTTTAAATTTTATTCTGATATATAAAATAATAACTTTTTAATTATTATAAAAAATCAACAAGTTTTATATAATCTTTAATTAAAAAGATATAATAAAAAAGTATATTTTTTAATTTTTCATTAATAATTTATTTTAATATAATAAATAAAATAAATTTAGATATTTCTTCTTCTAAGGCTAGCTATTATAATTTAATAAAAGATATATTAAATATCTTATTATTTTATTAAAGGTAATAAAAGCTATTTCTTATATTTCAGATACAGTTTAGATTTTTAAAAGCATATTTAAAAATAATTAAGATTTGAATATAATTGAATAATTAATAAAGTCTATTATAAATATAAAATAGAATCTAGATATAAAGTATTTTTTTTGATTGGTTAATAATATGGACTATATAAACTTATAAAATTTAAAAATGATTATAATTAATAATTATTTTTTTTAATCTCGAAAATAAAGTAATATAAATTTTAATAATTATCTTTAAACTTATTAAGATCAGATAAATACTTAAAAAGATTAATAAAAATAATACATAAAAAAATAATTCATATAGATACCTTTATTAAAGTAGTTATAAAGTTCTTAGTAATAAATTTAAAGAACTAGATAGATATATTAATTATTAATATAACAACTAGAATAGCTTTTTCTTTTTTAATTATAGTCTAGATATAGTTTTTTTTAATACTTTCCCCTAGTGTTCTAAGGCTCTGTTTTAAACTATTAAATTTTATTATAGATAGATATTTTTCTTTTATAATATTTTATTCTAGAAATATACCTAGTAATTCTGTTCTTGAAGTTGTATAATATTAATTTTAGTAAGGATTATATACTTATTAATATATTTATAATAATTAAATTATTTAATTCTATATTTAAATGTATAGAACAAGAAGCTATCTGGACTATTAAATAAAAATAATAATTAGAAAATAATAAATATATTAGAGATCGTGTTAAAAGGATCTTCTAAAAGGCTATTTAGATTGTTTACTAAATCTAATATAGTTAGTAAAGCTATTTAGATCTCTTTATCTAGCACTAGGCCTAAATAAAAAGCAATAGAAATTTGAACAGCAGAATTAATAATTTTATATATATATTAATTTACATACAAAAAAATGATTTAGTATAAATAAAAAAGTACTTTATTTAACACTTTATTTAAATAATTAAAAGAATTAATTTCTATATTAAAAAAAGCGCTATACTAGTCTAAAGTAATAATATCAGGGCTGGAGACTCTAAAATTCTTAGAGACCCGGCCGCCACGTTACTAAAGGCCTTACTTAATTTATTTAAATCCTGAGAGCTCCTGATATCCTGAATCCCTAGACCTTTCGTATATATATATAACAAGCTCTTCTATACTAAGATCTCTGATTGATTAAAATTAATACTAGAATAGTTATCTAGCTAGTTAGAAAGATCGTTTATTTTTAAAGATATAGATATACAATACTTTAAGTATTTTTAGTATAGAAATTGGAATAGATATAAAAAGGGTCGTGTTAAAAAGACCTCCCAAAAAGCCATTTGGACCACTCACTAAATCTAATACAGTTAGTAAAGGCATTTGGACCTCCCTACCCGGCGCTAGGCCTAAATAAGAAGCGGTAAAAAATTAAAATAATAGAATTAATGATTTTGCACATTTATACATATATTGATTTATATATAAAAAAGAAATTAGTATAAATACAAAAGTGCTCTATTTAACAGTTCAATTTATTTAAATAATTGAAATAATTGATTTCTATATTAAAAAAAGCGCTATACTAGTCTAAAGTAATGATATCAGAGCTGGAGACTCTAGGGATCTTAGAGACCATATTGTTAAAAATCTTAGTTTATTTAAATCTTCAAAGCTTCTGATTTTCAGAATCCCTAGGCTTTCCTTGTATATATATAACTAGTGATTTCTTGATTAGCTCTTTTATACTAAGATCTTTGATTAATTAAAATTAATAATACAATAGCTATCTAGCTAGTTAAAAAGATTATTTATTTTTAACAATATAGATATATAATATTTCAAGTATTTTTAGTATAGAAATTAAAATAGATATAAAAATAATTATTTTTTACTGTATTTTGAATAATTTTGAATAATTTTGATAAGATTGTACTAGTATAATTTCTTAGATATCTTTATTTAATTTTCTTGTTTAGGTCTAGCACTGGATACTAACTATATCTAATTAGTAGACAGTCTAAATAGCTTTATAGAAGATCCTTTTAACATGACCCTATAAAATAATTATTTCTTACTATATTTTTAATGATTTTAATAAGATTTCACTAGTATAATTTCTTAAATATCTTTATTCTATCTTCCTGTTTAGGCCTAGCGCCGGGTACTAACTATATCCAGTTAGTAGGCAGTCTAAATGGCTTTTTGAAAGATCCTTTTAACACCACCCTATATTAATAATATATATTAATTCTATAGAAAGAAGCTATATAATATTAAAAAATAGATTTAAATAATAAAAAAATAAAATTAATATATTTAAATAGATAGCAGGCAAAGATAGATATAAATAATAAATAAAGATATAACTTAAAAAGTGATAATCAGAATCAGAATCTATGGATTATTTATATTACAGGTAACAGGCGGTAGCGATGGGCAGAACTAGTGGTTCAGGCTGGCACCGTGATATCTAATTCTATTTAATTTTTTCTATTTTATTAGATTCTCCTTTTGAAAAAATTAGACTGGTATATAGATATCTAATTTTTAACTAACTAGTTAATTTAGAATAAAATAAAAATAGCTATTTCTATTCCTAACTCTAACCAGCCCAGTGATGGGTAGGGTAGAGTAGGTTAATGTCAGGGATAATCCAGTGATTCAGTCCAGTATCCCCCTATAGCTCTATATCACAGTTTTTGGGTCAGGCTTTTATGATTATATAATCTTAATATAATCTGAATTAAAAGAAACTAATCCTTTGAATATAAAGAAATCTCTTGGTATTTAGAATTATACAAAGATAAGAATTAATCTTTTGATATTTATATTTACTATTTCTTAAATATTAAGTAATTCTTTTAAAACGTATCTTAGGATCTTTATCTAGTTAATCTAGTATTTAGCTATAATAAATTTATTATTATAATTGTAATTTTTTCATTAATTTAATTATCTAAAGATTGCTATAGCTTTAGAATATATTACTATAAGACTTTTTATTAATTTATTATTAAATAATAAACTAGTAATACTACGATAAATTCAAAATAAATCTTAGATATATAATTTGTTTTATAAAATCTTAATAATCAAAAAGTGTAAATGCTTTAACAGTTAAGAAAAGCTATTTGATATTTAAAATTAAAATAGAAGAATAAGAAAGAATAATAAATCATTATTGTTCTTATTCGATTTCATTATTTAAAAAAATATACGGTTATTTGAAAATCTTTCTAAATGTTCTCTTGATCTTAAATTATAATAATATTTTAAATAATTTCTTGATTTAGAATATTTATTTAAAAGGTTAGACTAAATACTTTTGAAAAAGAATTAAGAAATTATTATCTTTTTGATACAAAATTAACTTATTAATAATATTAGTATCTTATTAAAAAATTAAAGATTTATAGAAATACTTTACAGAATAAACTTTTATATTTATTTAAGATTCTATTACTTTATCACTAGATATTATAAATTAATTATTAAAACTAAAATAATAAAATAGATAGGACCTACAAGAATCTTATATATATTTTAATAATCTAGAATAATATTTTTCTTGTTAATTAAAGAAAAGAAAATCTTTATTTTTTTTATAAAGGTTCTTTCCAAAGTAGATACATATATTCAGAAATATTATTTAATATTATTTAAAACTAGGAATGAAATAATTTCTTTAATTATTTATTATCAAAGTCTTTAATAATCAAATCTTAAATAAAAATGTGATAAATCTATACAAAATAGTAATAGAAAATTTAATAGAAAAAAAGGTTCTAAACATTAAATAATAATAAAATGAAGATCTAGAGAAATCTTACTAATAAAAAGAAAATGATCTTATAATGTTTTACATATAAAAGTAAACACTATTTTATAAATTAATATCCTAACTAAAAAAAAGCTAAAGTCTAATCTATTAAATTAAGAAAAATAGAAATACAAAATAATACAAAGTTAGATTAGATTTTATACTTTTAAGTTCTCATTTAATAATAAGAACAATTACAAGATTTTATATATTTATTTAGTTAGAAAATAATATAGAAATATTAAGCGATCTAGATAATTATATAAAACTAAATATTATTAACTCTTAGTTTATAAAATAATATAAATTATAATCTATTCATCTTATTATATCTTCAATTAATATTATTAATTAAACTTTAACTTTTACTCATAGTGTATAGAGATTTCTAGTAATGATTATTAATTTATAAAAGGTTATGTAGACTTTTGAAAGATCTTATATTATAATTAATAAAGAAAGACCTTGAATTAGATAAAAATCCTATTCTATTTTCAATAGTAATATTATAGAATCTTTATATTTATTTTTCATTATAGAATTGTTACTAATAGTTCAGATTCTTTTTAATTAGAATGATTAAATCTTAAACATTTATAAAAGTCCATTAAAATTTGATCTATATCTATAATCCTAGTTGTATCTCTAAGAAATATCCTAACTAGCTATAAACTATAGACAAGAATCCTTAGTGAAATCTTATAAATATTAGATTATATTTATAATAATATTCCATTACTATAGAAATTGTCTGATAATATTAGATAATTAAATATAATAATAATATATATAAGACTATATTAATAATAGTAACTAAAAATAATAAACAATTTCTAATATATATCTATAATAGTTATTAGTAAAGATTATATCTAGTAATATATTTAAAATACGCTAAGTATAGAACTTAATTAAAGAAAGTCTTTTTTATTAAAGATAATAAGATAATAAAGAAAAAAATGAAAATAATAAATCTTAGAAAATAAATTTGTATTTAATAAAATATTTATAAATATTAGTACTTATTCTAAGTAAAAAAGACTTATTTGTATTAATATGTATTAAATAAAAAAGAATTTTTATCTTTTTTATAAAGGGATTCTGATAAAATCTAGTACGAATATTTAATATAAATATTTAAAGTTTTCTTATTTACATAGTTAAACAAGCTAGAATGAAAGAAACCAAGTTTATTATTGATAGATTTAAATATAACATAGAATAAATATTATAAAAATAAAAAGTAATATAAAATAATTAAATATTTAAAAAAAGTAATTCTGATAGCTTTAAGAGAAATTCTTTTTATAGTTAATAAAACATTTTATTAGAAAATAAATAATTTAGAATAAATTGTAATCTTTAATATATAATTTATATAAGAAGTTATAAAGAAATAACCAAAATAAATTAATTAATACTTTTTAAAAAGAATAAATCCTAGTCTGGAAAAATATTATAAAATTAAAAAACGTTATTATAATAAAATAAAAATTTCTAAATAAAGCTAGAAAATAATGAAAGATAAAAAGAAATTAAGTAATTATAAAAGCTGAATTATTAATTAAAATATTAAAAAAGCTTAAGAAATAGATCTATATAAACTCTAATACATATCTCAATAAAATACAAAAATAAAAAATATATTATAAGGATACTAAGCTAATACTTGTAGATACTCACCAAGTATACTATAAAATAAAGATATTTAATTCTTTGTAAGTAATATCTATAATCTGAGATCTTAGTAATAATCTTTTTAATAATTAAATAGTTTTTTTATAAGTTAAAATTATTATAATATCCATTATAAAAAGAAAGGTTTTTATAATAAAGATTCTAAAACTATAAGTATATAAGATAATAAAAATAGAAAGAAAGACTATAAAAAAGGTCTATAAATAATAAAGAATCTCTGTAAGAAAATAATAACTATTTCAAATAGAAACAATCTAGATATATTATAAATAAATATTATATTACTGTTTCCAGAGAAATCTAATAATTTAGAATATATATTATAAATAGAGCAGTAATTCTAGAACTCATCAATAATATAATAATATTCTATTTTGATCTTTATCTAAGAGAAAGATCTATTCACTAGATAAAGAATCTCTCTTTATAAACTAATTTAAAAAGAATATAAGTATTAAGTAATCTAAATATTAAGGTAAACTTAGTTTCTATAATATTAATAAAGAAAATAGACTAATTATAATATAAAATACAAAGTATTATAAAAGGAATTAGTAAAAGGATAATTTAATTATGAAATATATTAAGATTTATAGTAAATATATAAAATATAATTAATAAATATAAAGTGTATACTAGTTTTATAATAACTATCTTATAAATTATAATCCTAGCTATATCTCTAAGAGCTATCCTAACTAGTTATAAACTATAGATAAGAATTTCAATAAAAGTATTATATATATAAGACTATACTAATAATAATAACTAATAATAATAAATACTTTTTAATCTATTCTTATAATAATTACTAAGTAAAATTATATCTACTAATATATCTAAAATAGATTAAGTATTAAACTTAGTTAGAAAAATCTCTTTTATTAAAATAATACAATTGTAGATATAGAGATAAAAATAATAGATTTTAAAAAATAGATCTTTCTTGAATAAGATATTTAGAAATATTAATAACTATTTTAAATAAAGCGAAATTATCTTTATTAATATTTATTAGATAAAAATAACTTTTATTTTATGTTTTATAAAAGAATGTTAATTAAACTTAATAATAATATTTAATGAAAATATTTAGAATCTTTTTATTTATCTAGCTAAGTAAGCTAGAATAGAAACAATTAAGTTTATTATTAATAACCTTATATATAAAATACAATAAATATTCCAAAAATAAATAATAATATAAAATAAGTAAGTATTGAAAAAAATATTTTTAATATTCTTAATATATATTCTCTCTATAATTAATAAAAAGTCTTATTATAAAATAAAGAATCTAGAATAAATCTTAATCCTTAATACGAAGTTTTAATAAAAAACTATAAAAAGATAATTAAAATAAATTAATTAATATTTTAAAAGTAAAGAGATTCTAGTCTAAAAGAATATTATAAAATTGAAAAAGATTATTATTATAAAATAAATATTTATAGATAGAGCCACAGAGTAATAAAAAATAAAAGAAAATTACATAGTTATAGAAATTAAATTAATAATTAAAATATTAAAAGAATTTAAGAGATAGATCTATATAAACTTGAATAAATATCTTAATAAAATGAAAGAATAGAAAATATAAAGAAAATATATATAAAATATAAAATTAGTTTTAGCTATATATTAATATACTAGTTAATATAATAATATATATTTGAGTATATTTTCAAGAAACTATTTATATTTAAAAACCTATTAGTAAAGTCAAGAAATCTTTATAAATATTATAGACTTAGCATTATAATTAATATATAATATATAATATAATAATATAGAAGTTTATCTATTATAAATAAAAATTAACTTTAATAAAGTATATCTAATATTAAAAGTTTCTGTGAAGAATTACTCTGTAGAAAATTATTATTATAAAAGTTTAATAAATCATAGTAAAATAAAAAGAGAATAATAATTAATATAAAGATTAAACAAATAAATAAAATAATATAAAGAAAATTAAGTATACTTGGTTTATAAAAAGAAAAGCTATCTATAGAAAGATTATTAAAAGAAAAAATATAAAATAAAAAAAATCTTGGTATTAAAAAAATGGAAAAAAATAATAATTATTCGATAAGGAAAATCTTATTAATTTAATAATAAAATCTTTTTCATATTAAGTCATACATTTAATTTTTTTAATTTATTAAATCTAGAGAAAGATTAGAGAAATAGATAAATATTTCTAAATTTTAATAAAAAATAAGAATATTTATATATATTTAAAAATAACCTTTTCTGTTATAAAGAATAAATTAAGATAAGAAAAAATAAATAATCTATATAAATTCTTATAGACTTAGAAATAGGCTATATATTTATAACTATATATCTAGTATTTCTTAATTAATTTAATATACTAAAAATACTATAGTCCCTGAAAATAAAGATATTTAATAATATAATTATACTTATTTATTCAATATACTAACTATTTCTTTATATAACAGAATACATTGGAAAGGTCTAGATATAATTCTTTTTATTAAAAGATTTTAATATTATTCTTAGAGAAAGTTAATTATAAATAATTAATAAAGAATATATATTAATTACCAAGCCTTAAATAAAATTATATATAGAAATAATTATTTTCTATTTAAAATCTAGAAATTAATAGATATAATAAGCTAGTTATAATATTTATTAAAAATTAATTTACTATTAAAATACTAATAAGTTTAAATAAAAGAATTTAGTATTTTGAAAATAGTTTTTAATATTACAATCCTAGTTACATCCCTAAGGCTGATACCAACTAGCTATAAATAGTAAACAAGGATTCTTAGTAAAATATTATAAATATTAGACTATATCTATAGTAATAATCTATTATTATAGAAATTATTTAATACTATTAAGTAATTAGATACTATAATTATATATATAAAACTATACTAGTAATAGTAACTAAGAATAATAGATAATTTCTAATCTATATTTATAATAATTACTAGATAGAATCTTATCTAGTAATATATTTAAAATAAACTAAGTATTAAACTTAGCTAGAGAAGTCTTTTTTATTAAAAATAATAAGATTAAAAAATAGGAAGATAGAAATAATAAATCTTAAAAATAACTTTTTATTTAATAAAATATCTATAAATATTAATAGTTCTTTTAAATAGAAAGAAATTATCTCTATTAATATTTATTAAATAAAAAATAAATCTTATCTTTTTTTATAAAAGAATCTTAATTAAATCTAGTAATAATATTTAATAAAAATATTTAAAATTTTCTTGTTTATTTAGCTAAGCAAGCTAGATTAAAAAAAGCTAAGATTATTATTAATAAATTTAGATATAAAGTAAAACAAATATTATAAAAATAAATAATAATATAAAATAATTAAATATTTAAAAAAATAATTTTAATCTTTTCAAAAATTCTCTTTATAGTTAGTAAAAAATCTTATTATAAAATAAATAATTTAAAATAAATTTTAATCTTTAATAAAAAGTATAAACAAGAGACTATAAAGAAATAACTAAAATAAATTAATTAATATTTTAAAAATAAATAGATTCTAGTCTAGAAAAATATTATAAAACTAGAAAGAATTATTATTATAAAATAAAAATTTATATATAAAGCCAGGAAATAATAAAAAATAACAAAAAATTAAATAATAATAAAAATTAAAGTATTAATCAAAATACTAAGAGAATTTAAAGAATAGATTTATATAAACTTTAATAAATATCTTAATAAAGTAAAAAAATAAAAAATATATAAAAAATATATAAAAAATATATATAAGATATTAAATTAATCTAGTTATATACTAGTATACTAGCTAATATAATAATCTATATTTAATTATTTCTTTTAAAATATTTATATATTTAAAAATTTATTACTAGAGTAAAGAAATCTTTATAGATAATATAAATCTAGAATAATAATTAATTTATAATATATAATATAATAATATAGAAATTTGTCTATTATAAATAAAAATTAGTTTTAATAAAATATATCTAATATAAAGAATTCTTTGTAATAATATAAAATATAAAAATTCTTAATACATAAATCTAATAAATCTTAGTAAAATAAAAAAAGAATAGTAACTAGTACAAGAATTAAAAAACTAGATAAAATAGTATAGAAAAAACTAAATATATTTACTTTATAACAAGAAAAATTACTTATAAAAAAATTATTAAAAAAAAATAAATATAAAATAAAGAAAACCACTGTTACCAAA
Source organism: Aspergillus coremiiformis (assembly GCA_009193565.1). NCBI lineage: Eukaryota > Fungi > Ascomycota > Eurotiomycetes > Eurotiales > Aspergillaceae > Aspergillus > Aspergillus coremiiformis. The sequence goes on from ML739378.1 coordinate 18,674, forward strand.
GAAAAATTAAAAAAAAATAATAGTTATTAAATAAAGAAAATCTAGTTAACTAAATAATAAAATTTCTTTTTAAACTAAATAATAAGTTTAATCTTTTTAATTTACTAAATCTAAAGAAAGATTAAAAAAAAAATAAAGTTTTCTAGATTTTAACAAGAAATAGAAATATCTATATATATTTAAAAATAAGGTTTTCTATTATAAAAAATAAATTTAAATAGAAGAGAATAAACAATCTATATAAATTCTTATAAATTTAGAAATAAGTTACATTTATATAATTATATATCTAATATTATTTAATTAATTTAATATTTTAAGAACAGTACAATCTTTAAGTATAAAAATACTTAATAAAAAAAAAGATTAAAATAATTAATTATATAAGTAATATAAAAAGAAATGATAATAAATAAATAAAATTAAATTATTT
>ML739379.1:0-18976 GCA_009193565.1 Aspergillus coremiiformis
CAAAAAACAAAAAAGATCAGATCGAGGGAGGGGAGGGGAAAATGGCAGAGACACCGTGAGGGGGGTTGAGATGGGGGAAAAAAAAAAAAAAAAGGCTTGCCAGAAAAGCGCAAAGAGAGATCTTGAGGTGGCGTGTGGAAGAAGTTGTGGTGGAAGTGGAAGGGGGTTGTTAAGCGTTGTCGGTAATCAAGGGATTTTTTATTAAATCTCTTTTTCTGTCCGCTCGGACGGCTGAAAATTTTTTGATAATTCGGCCTAGATTGGAACCTGTTTGATGGAAGAATGAGAATCAAGTGGTCTTTGAACGATGTGTTAAATGAGACAAGAGACAGAGATCCGAGGAAGAGGGAAAGAAGAGAAGAGTCGCAGGGTCGGGGAAGATCAAAGGGAAGGCTCACCAAAGATAAAAATGACCAGTGAGAAGAGATTCTGGACTTACAACAAGAAACACGACGGAGCAAAAGTGAAAGTTGAAAGTTGAGAGTGAAAAGTGAAAAGTGAAAGTGAAAGTGAAAGGAATCTCGGCCGCCCGGTCACCGCCACATTTTCATTGGCCCGCGACCAGTTGGGAACGAATGTTTTTCTTTCCATCTTCAATTCCCAAAAGGTATGTACATCCATATGGACATCTAGAGATAGATACAGATAGAGAATCTTCGATCACAGTATTCCATTTATTGACAATCCCATCTATTCCCTACCAGAGAAATGTCCGTCAAAGTGATGTCGTGTGTATCGCCACCGTTGTCCTAATCGTGCGCATCCACTCCGCATCCGCGCTGGGAGTCCAGAACCTCAATGGAAATGGATACTAACACCCAGTAGGAGAAAAATAAAATCAAATCAAATCTGGTCAAGGAACGCATTCAAGGGAAGATTTCCCCTCCATTCAATCCATGCCATCCCGCATCTGTTCTGCCAAAAGCTTTCCGGGAACAAATCCATGACGCACTGCATCTCCGACAACGCCCAACGCGCATTTACATTTAACAATTACTGATTTACGGCGGGGGATTGCGCGCGCTCGCCTCTACGCGTAGTATGACTCGTCGCACCTTTTTGTTCTTTCATGTCTCATGCATTAGATCCGAACTTCATCACTGCTCTGCGTAACGCCGAAACTCGAGCAGGGGGGTAACTAGGACGATAGGAGGAAAGATAAAGAGATATCGGGAGGTATACATCGAATGAACACACAGTGGCATCTCAACATGCCTCAAGTCCTCCCAGTCAATCATTAGAGAGGAAGTTGAGGCCGCAAAAAAAAAGAAAATAGTCGGAAGAGAAAATGCAAATGAATAAGGAAAACACACACAGCTTCCACGAACGCCGATGAACACCAGTAACCATTCATCAGATACAATAATACAAGCGGTCTAGAGACGGTGAATCTCATGAAAATTTGCCTCCCATAACATGGACCAGCCTGGAACGGTCGAATGCAGATTGTATGGTAGATAGGAGAGCGAAAGGGAGATGATATAATAGTCGTAAAAAGCAAAAAAAAAAAAAAAAAAAAGTGTTCAGACATCCGGCCCGCCAACTCAAAAAAAGGCCATAGAACGCCACAAAATGCACGCAGTGGCCAACTGCCACTGCAATAAGCAGGAGAAAGGGGACAGGGTCGATGGTTATAGTCGGAAAAAAATTGACAGGTGAAAGGAACCAAGGGAATAATGAGTCAACTCGAAAGGCTTTTCTTTGGACATACGCCAACAAACAAACAAAAAGGATGCACAACTTAGGGCCTGCCTCCGCTCAGAATGGGCAAATTGCTTGCCCGGGTAAGTGCCTCCGCTGGGATTATTGCCGAATCACCGAAATTCACCCCCGTGCGAGGGACGTTGACGTCTCGTGGGGGCCGATCCCAAGCACGATCTCCCAGCGCAGTCAACCAGCTGTTGCCGACTTCTTGTTTCAAGGCCTCCAATTGATGCCTGTAGAACTTGCCGTCCGCATTCCAGTCTAGATCACGAACTGCACGCGGTAAAACAAGGGATTCGTTTACCGGCTGGGCGGAGGTGTCTTGATCACTGTCAATCTTTTCTGGGCTTCGAATTTTCGCAGGTCCGACCTGAGGCCCACCATCAGATCTCCATTGACGGTCGGAAGACGGCGTCACAAATGGATCAACAGGTAATTGAATATGCGGAATAGGAAGGACAGAAGGCACCATCGCACCTGGGGTTTCTTTACCAGTTGAACCTTTCCCCGCAGACGTGTCGACAATCCTCCTCCGATGACTCTTCTTCCGACGGGTAGACTCAACACCATACTCAATTTGTGGCGTTCGTTGTGCAGACCCGTCTTCTCCCTCAGCGGGTCGGACAGCTGTGGCTCCCTGACCGGCAGTGTTGAATGGCTTGCTGACGATGGCTGAATGGTCTGCGGCAGCTGATCGTATGACCGGCGTCCCTTCGGGTTCAGCAACTCGGTCAACAAGCTGTTTCCTTTCAGTGTATCCAGGACCGGATCCATCAATAATAATGTCTTCTGAATACCCTGGCGTGCGACGGAAGAGGTTGAAGATTATAACGCGGTATCCAGAGTGCGTCTTTACGAATGGATTACCAGACACCCAAATCTCCCGTATTTCAGGGAGGCTAGTAAGTCTGGCAATCTCGGTGGGATCGGTCAGATCATTATCTCGGAGATCCAACCTTTCCAGCGAGAGAAGCCTTTCAATGCCCGCGAGCGAGCGAAGCCGGTTGCCCCGAAGGTTAAGAGCAGTTATAGCAGTAAGAGGATTGCGCGACAATGAGTGGAGGGATTCTATCATGCAATTCGAGAGATTAAGAGCCCGCAAGGCAACCAGTGTCGCAAGGCTGTCAGGAACCTCGGTGAAGAGATTCGCCGACAAATCAAGAGAGTACAGCGTATTGGCAACTGGGGCAAGTCCGGCGGCCGTGATGGAGGTGAGGGAGTTATCTGGAAGACCGAGATGCCGCAAAAATTGCCATTTAGATGGTGGAAGACCGCCAGCAAGGAGGTTCGAAGAGCTTCCATTACGATGACCGGTAGTATCACTCGAGTTCGAACTACCAGATCCGGTACGTCGTATCCGCCGGCTATGGCGATGAGAAGAGTGTTTCGAGCTCGTCGGGCGCGTAGGTGAAACACTTCCCGTCCGTGCATGGCCTCTGGCACCTTCAGATCCTACTCTAAGCATGGGGGTAGCCTGGGGACTCGTGCTTGTACCGAACGCCGTATCGGCCACTGGGGACCCTGGGGCAGAGAGGGAGCCAGAAATGTCCGACTTGTAGACTGGCCGAGGGTAAGTATTCCCACTCCATCCCAGTACAGGTGATGGGTGATTCTTGGATGACCGCCGCCGACGTTTGTCAATGTCGTCCAACACTATTCCCGTCAGCAGATCTGCCGGATCTTCGATATTTGCTCTTTTCACTGTCAAGGTTCGTAGTTGCTCAGATAATCGGTCCCAGCCGAAAAACGAGCGAAAGTCTATATCAATTATTTCTAGCCCGCCCAGATTCTTAAAAGAGTGCAGAGGGACAGCGGTGTCAAAAGGAAACTCTTCGTATCCGCGAATCAGGCGGGCACGACGATCGGGGGCTAGACGCAGGCAAGGGATTTTAGTAAAAGCAGAGTATAAGTATTTAAGATCTGCTTCTAGGGCCGCTTTGGCCTTTTCTGACTTGGAGATGGAGTCCTTCGAGCCTAGCCCGAATGAGGACCAGAGAACACTCATACCAGACATGACGCTACGGACACTTGATACTGAGTGAATGGAATCCCTGTCACCCCTTGACCTGTGAGGCTTATTCAGGAAGGAAACATAGGATTGCGACACGTCTGTATGAATATTCTCCAGTCTAACATTCATAGGGCCCACGGCGATAGAGAGATCTTCGAATCGAGAGAGGAGATAGAAGAGGTGATGGGGGGTCAGGGTGAGTTTAGCGGGTTTGACGGTTTGCGACGCAAATTTTAAGGCACCAAACGACAAGGCTGCCGCCAAGGCCGATGACGCCGAGCTCGAAGACGAGCTCGACTGGGTGGATGTCGCATGCTTGCTAGGCTGGCGTTTCAACTGAAGTGCGTTGGCGAGTGCCTTCTCATGGGTTCGTACGAAACTTGCGAGGTTCTATGTAGTCATCCAGGGTCAGTGAATAAGAAGTCACCCAAATGATTCGCTTGAAAAAAACGAAACAAAAAAAAAGATCCTGCGTTTGATATACGAACCTTTATGAAAAGCTGTCCATCTTCATTGTTCAGCTTCTCCATTACGGATGAGGCCTCGCCCAACGAGACACGATCACGTTAGGCGAACTTTGAAGAGGAGCGCTTAACAACTACCCGTAGTGTTAAAAACAGATGTCGACATTTTGCTGGCACACGACAATGAGGATGGAACGCGAGAGGGCCTGTCACGTCAGGGGTAAAAGATAGTCAGCAACAACTACTACAACTCATATCCCAGGCCCGTCTGTAGTAAAGATGTAGTGACTTCAAGGCTCCCGAGGAATCGCAGTCGAGGTAAAGGGATTAAAAAAAAAAAAAAAAAAAAGGAAAGAGGTTGACAATACCTGGAAGATCTCCGGTGTTAAAATAATAGATAACAGACCTTCAACCAATTCACGAGATCGCCAATCACGGCAATGGTTTGTGAATACCTTGGGAGAAGGGAGCTGAGAAGAGAAAGATCCTTTGAACTCAACTGGAGGAGAAAGGGGGGGGGAGATAGTAGTCGCCTGGACGGAGAAAACGAGGCGTGCTGAATGTAGTGACCACCCAAAAGAGGAAGACGGGATGAGTAGGATAGAAAGACAGGATCCTAGGGCGCTAAAATGCGAGAACACAGTCTAGTGGAATTAGTGGTGGTGGATGATGGGGGGCAACGGTGGATATGAATGTGCATTCGATCAATCAGCTGAGAGGGGCTGAGAGGCGTCAGCAGCGAATGACAGGGTAATTTAGCTTCTCGAGTTAAAATGGGGGGGGGGGTGGAATAAAAATGTCAAGGAACTAACGGAAAATAATAAAAGAGGAAAAAAGAAAAGAAAAGAAAAGAAATGTAATGAATCAAATCCCGAATCAATGCAGATGACAACTAAATTTCGGTTATTTATATACTCTTGAGAGCAGAGAGGGTGTGAAGACGGAGAAAAAGGGAAAGAGGGAAGAGGAGAGAAAATGTTGAGGGAGCAGCGGCTGGCGATATACTAATATAATTAATTTGTATATAAAAAATGATAACTACGGTACCCTCTTATCGTATCCTGATCTCCCTTTGGTTGGCGAGCCGCTGTACCCGTGCTCAAGATACTAACTGTACTTGCATACGTACCGTACAGTACAGGCGCAGCCGGAGGTACTCCGTACAGGAATACAACCTTGTATACGGATTCAATGTGTGTACGGAGTTTTCGGTTTTCTTCTCTATTTTATTTTATTTTATTTTTATTTTATTTATTTTTTTCTCTCTCCCTTCTTCTCTTTTTGAATTGTTTAACCTTTACCCCTTTATCTAAAAAATCTCTCTGGTGGCAACAATGGTATATATTAGTTGTTACCAAGTGTGTACTTAGTATCAAGTCATCGACCAGTGACCATGGACAGTTTCTTTTCTGGAATTGGATGATGGATTAAACCAAGAGTATGAATTGTATCACCGATGGCGGGGTTATAAACCTTCTCCCTATTCCTATCAAATCTTAAGCCAGTCGTAAACGTCTTAATTTTTGGGAATATACCTAGTAGCTCTTGGTCGTTCGGTGAACCATTGGAACGGTAAATATCTATCAGTTTCAGATTGAGAGGAGTGTCATATCATGAATGAAAACAACGCCCAACCCAGAAAGTGACATTCTTCGGCTCTGTAAGGTGGGCCTCGTTGAGACCGGGTATCCCGATCGGCCAACTCTTAGGTACGGAGTATTAACTAGGTATTGAATGTTATGATGTGATAATAAATGAAACCAATTTATTAATAAGAGGTCAAAACGAGAGCGACCGTGACGATAGTGAGCAATATGAATCAGATCCGAGTAGATAATATATATATATATACTTCCATGACAGCAGATGAGCTGATCATTAACAATGTTTTCTTTCTGTCTTTCTGTCCTTCTGTCCTCCTGTCCTCCTGTCCTTTTTTTTTTTTTTGAATCCTTTTTTTTTTTATAGCCATCCAAAGGGATTTCAAGTTTCAGACTACATCTGCAGGTCGGCGAAAAAGTTTTTTTACTTTACCTTTTTAACCTTGATGTTTGTTGGAGGGGTGGAACCTCTTGAAGGGTTGTTTAGGGTGACCCGTTACTACTCTAAGGTTGGGACGGCCCACTTGTTGGTACGGTCATTACACTTGATGATTGGTGGTGGGGCACAACGTGCAGCTGATAGCAGCCCTGGCGGGCATTTCAAGTACGTGCACATTGGACGAATCATAGGTAAATCCTGGTCACCTGCATGACGCTTTACCGGGTGTAGAGGCTCCAGGGGGTGTTCGAAGATGGCGCATGCGGAGGAATGACGCGAATAGGGGTATCATTAGTAGTAGTTCCTAAGTATAGGTATCCTGCAAAAAGACCGTACAGTAGTGGCTTCATTTTGATGAGGGCCTAGAAAAGTCTCAGCAGACTCATGGCGCCTGTATGCATGAGATCCTCCGGTTACAATCTAGGTACTCCGTACTACGCTGAAACTCGGAACAAAAACTCTTGCCAGATATTTTGAGCTCCGACATTTTGTTTTTCCTCTCAGTCCGGAGTCCAGAGTACTCCGTAGAGAGTCGGTATCTCGCACTGACATTGACATTCTTTGGAGGCTCAAGTGGAGGGCCACTAGTTCTTTAGCTCCTCAGCCCGACCCCTAGTTCATTGCCGAAGTAGCATCAGTCATGACTTGGAGACAAAACTTCCTGACTATGGGACTGGAAAGGTATGTACTGTACAGTACTCCGTACTCCGTACGTACTTCCATGCCAGATGACCTCAATCGGAGTCAAGGCTCAGCCTACGGAGACAGCGGTCTAAGATATTCCAGTCATCGGCTGTCATGTTTGAACGGATGATTGCTCTCGTTGACTCATAGATTTCATAATTTTAGTTCAGAATCATTGTCCACATCAATACGGAGTACGGAGTAGTTTTAGTAGAGAGAATTACTACCAGGGAGGGAGTACTCCGTATACACTATAGGACAGATCGGGAACTGCTCGGTGGCTCAAGCGCTATCGGAGAAAATGATAACAACTAGTATATCTTAGTACAATCTCCCGCCTGTCACTCACACACCGCTCATGCTCCAGCCTCCATAAGTCACACCACACATTCTCACGTAAATCCCCCCACCACCACCAATTCCTCTCTCCCAAATCAGAAAATACCCAAGTCAGTGACCATACATCATAATTGACCCACGGGTTCAACCCATCCTTTGTTTTTCTCTTCTCGTTCATCCCACTGGCCCATGTTTTTGTGATATCTTCCAAACACTGATTGCAACGATGATACTAATTGGCAAAGGGTGGCGTTCATGAATGAATGGTAGCCCGGATATGGAAACAGTCAACAACTCCTTAGTAGGTAGGTAGGTACCGTACCGCTCCAGGGCTTCTTCAGACGCATCCGATGGGTGATGAATTTATTTTTTTTTTTTACACATGATACCTCGATCGACTCAATTATGTTTCAAATATGACACATACCTTGCCTCTAGAGATTGCCATGAGAGAAGTCCACAGTTCGGTGCAAAACAAGTTTTACCCATAGCAATATTATCTGTATGGTGGACCTATAGATGTCGAGGGAACTGCTACAAGCTGTATGTTCTTAAGTTACAGCATGTACAGTCGGGTGAGACCTAGTAAGTAGTATTCATCTGGTTAACTACTCCGTACGGTACACCAATGGGAAAATATCTGCCAAGTCAGATTCTGCACGATTGAGGATCCATGTCAGGAGTCCAACACAAGAGGGTAACGAAAAAGAAAAGAATTGAAGGAAATATGTATAATTGGGTTTGGATATAATCTTTCGATACCATGCACTGAGTAAGGAGTAGGAAGTTTGACCAAGATCCCTGGCTCATTGTCTAAAACGTGATGGGGTAGGAATGTAGAAACTTCCTACAAGTATCCACGTCAGTACCAGATACTGATAGTTATCAGTGATACCTCAGTAAAGTGGATAGTTCCATATGTGTGCGTCTATCCACAGTACATGAAGGAAGAATCGGGACTGAGATGGACTTCTGATTCTGCCAGTCATCAATCAAGCCCACATGATCAGTGAAATTATTTGACATAGCGGTCTCTAAGGTAGACTAAAACAAAAAAAATTATTCATGATCCAAAGTGAACACGAAAGGGAAACCGAGCCGGTCCTTAGTACGGAGTAGGTGGCTTGGCGGATAATGATGATAACTTTTGGAGATCTGACGAGGTGGATCCCCGCCGAGGAGTACCCGAGGCCGACTATCTACTAGTACTAATCTACTAATAGTAATCAACCGCTCGATGGAATGATCAACGGGTGGCTCCGTGAGGTGCAAATTCTCCTGCCAATCACATCCATTCACGTTGGCATTTACATTCATGGATTGTCAAAGGATTAAGAAGTGCCAAGCAGAGATGTCGACGAGACTCCGATGAGAGTTAGTATCGAACACCCCCGGGCCTAGTACTTAGTAATTCCCGCAAGTGCGTACGGAGTAGTGTGGCACACGTACCAAGTGGAAAAACAAAACCACCGAACCGATCGGCAAGCATTAGAGAGAATGTGGGAGAACAAGGGCGAAGAAGGCAGTGGCACAGTATTGGGGTAAAAAGGAAATTTAAAATTAGTCCTGATGCAGGTTCCCATATTAGGAAACCCAGGAAAACGATTGATTCAGTCAGGTATTCCATACCAAGAACAAAGGGGGCAAATATTCACTATCATCCCAAGGATTCAACTGGACAACTAATGAAACAGAGAGCGGTTATCGCGCGAGGAGTTTTAATTTGTGATTGACCGCCAAACACCAATATGTCTTCATTTACCAAGATGTTTTGACAGAGAGAGAGAGAGAGAGAGAGAGAGAGAGAGAGAGACTTGCCAAAAGAATGGTTGCGTTCACCTTGGATCGAGTGAATAAAGTACTAATAACGAGAGTATTCATGAAAGGAAACATCCATATCTACCTACCTAACAACTTGAAATAGCATTGAGAGGTACGGAGTACTCCGTAGTGGACAGCAAAAAGACCTTACAGAGGGGGCGAAAAGGGAGGGGAAGGAAGGAAGAAAGGGTTAGAGTAACGATGTAAGTGCTCTGTACGGAGTACTCTGTACTTACCGTGAGATATTGAAAAAAAAAAAAAAAAAAAAAAAAGAAAAATTCTCATCAGGCAACAGTTGCTGTTGCTGTGGTCACCTATGATACCCCGGTGTTCTTATTGCATGATAAACAATCTAGTAGGCTAAAATGATCCTGGAGCCCACTTAGATTATCCAAACTATTCTCCAGCGTACGCCGTACTAATGCTGCACTTCGAAGATAATCACAAAGCCAATTAACTTACCGAGTACGGAGTAGTCATAACTTAACTGGCTTAGTCCTTTGGGGTACATACATTCCGACCAACCATAACAAGTAGTAGCTGCAAATCACCTTCCACCCGCTTCATTCAAGACACCAGTAAGAGACGCACCTTTTCCTAGACAAATATTAGGAGCTTTCTTCGAGACGGCCCCTCTTTGATTGCCGCCTGTGAAATCTACGAACTGACAAGAGATTTACCCCGCAATGCAACGCTTGATGTCCTAAGAGGCTTGTTTGAACATCCTCTAGTCGGCCCAGCCTCGAACTCTGGAGGTGACACAGACTGTGGAAGATACAAATAATCTTACGGTACTATTGAGACTCAGACGGCTAATAATGCGAATTGCTTCTGGAAAGGGGTGGTTCTCCTTCCATCCGGAGGGTACGGGGATGATAGCATGAAGATTAGTACGACTCTCTAGGTACTCCGTACTACCTTACTATATCTCCTTAGTATTGCCATCGGAGTTCCGCTTATTCCGCTTATTCCGTTTTGTAAAAGGTGGGATGGGGTATGTATGTACATACACAGTAATCCCAGAGTTGTTACCAATTATTTGCACAAAGTTATCTGTGCAGAGGATACGGAGTAGTACTCCGTAGTATCACCCCTCAATATGGCCAGCCATTCCATATGCTTTGTCGATCCCGCGTGTTTCTCCCACGCAGGTCCTCTGTGCGTGGGCAGGATGCATTCCAATACTCCCCGGATTTCAGCGATACATGCTTTTACTACCTCCGTACAGTCAATGTAGACTAGTACATACATGACTACAACTTGTTAAGTTGTTATGCAATTTGCAAGTTGCAAGTTGCCTAAACTTAGCCCGTCGACCGATGATCATGCGCTGGGTTGGGTAAAGATTGACAACACTTTGCTTCTCTGCAATGTCGATCGATCAGGATCATGGGTCATTTAGATAAGAACATTTTGGTCGGGGATTCACTTGGTTCCTATAAGGGAAGGTGGAATTATTTACCATGTATGAATTGCCATGGTAGAAAGACAGTGTACGGAGTACTCCGTATCAAATGTTTGTTCGAGTTTGTGTAGTATGCCTTTCTATCTAAGTTCTCCCCTCGATGACAAGCGGAAAGATGATAGAGCAGATAATGTACTAATCTGCATGCAGTCCAGTCATAGTCTGATCCTTCAAGTTCCTTATGAACACTGTATGTATGTTGTTTGTATCAGAGAGAGAAAATCCTGGAAGTACTAAGTGATGCAATGAGCAAATGATCAGAATCCTTTGAAAAACATGTATGTACCTATATATATAAATATATATAATAATAATAATCATATAATATGATCACCAAAGGGTTATAATTATTGTTAGGATTATTATGATAAATCATTGATTGGTACGGAGTACTCCGTACTTAGTACTTTGAGAGTACTCCGTACGGAGTATCTTTAGTACTACTACTTTACAAGACGTTTGTCAAAGAAAGATTAAACCCATGTCTGGTGGGACCCATGGTTCAAGAATCATGGAAGTTCTTTGTTTCGGTCCGTCTTGACAAGCGTGGGGTTTTGGTTTGGTATGACTTAAAAAAAAGTGTACTGGAACTTTACACCAACGGTTTCTTCGGGAAAATCCCAAGCCCCAGGCTATTCCCGCCACAGTGGCTGGTGTGACCTGAAAGGCGGTGTAACGTGACCTAACGTGACGTTCGACATCCTGACCATTTCGTCCCCATGGATCCATTGGCCGCTCAACCAGATCCCAACGTCTTACTCTAACCCTATCATCCGTATCATCCATCATGAACCATATCTAATCCAATAATGACCTCGGATGAGTCTGTGAATTGTGATGTATACGATCCAAGGACGATACCGGACTATGACCGAGAATTTATTCATCCCAATGACCTGCGCCAGTTCGAAAATGCCTTGAACGATAACGAAACAAACTCCTTGGTGGCCCTGAACGACTGGCGGCCGATCTACCAACGAGTTCGCAAAAATCGCGGTCGCCGAAGAAAATCTAGACGGACCACTGATGAAACGAGGGAAGGAGTGCTGTACACGGTCTTGAAATGGCCATTTCTTTTCACCGTGTTCGGCTGGATTACGGTCCTCGGGTTTGCCTACGCATTGACTCGTTTCTACATCGTACTATATGAGCAATGGGTGTCCTGGAGAGGCAAGAAAGAATCCCTCAGGAGGGAACTCTGGAAGCAGACAAATTACGACGATTGGCTGAAAGCCGCTCGAGCGCTCGATAATCATCTGGGGAACATGCAGTGGAAAGAGGTAGATGAATATGCGTACTATGATCATCTCACCATCAACAAATTGGTTAGCCAGTTAAGAAAGGCGCGGACAGACGTCGAGCTGCAGATGCGAAATGAGGGCCCCAGCTCGACTGAGGCTCCCGCGGCAGAGGAACTATGTGCGCTGCTGGAGGGCTGTGTCAAGAACAACTTTGCAGGGGTGGAAAACCCTCGCCTTTATAGCGAAACATATTCCGGAACCAAAAATCTCGTGCAGGAATACATTGACGAAGTGCAGAGGTGCATTCAGGTGATATCAAACAACAAGCGGGTCAGCAGCCAAGACAAATATCAACATTTCAAACACCTGGATACCAACTTCGGACGAACTGCCATTTGCTTATCTGGAGGTGCCACATTTGCTTACTACCATTTCGGTGTGGCTAGGGCGTTGCTTGATAACGGAGTCTTGCCTGAAATAATAACGGGAACGTCCGGAGGAGCTTTAGTTGCTGCCCTAATCGCTACCAGAACTGATGAAGAGCTGAAACAACTACTTGTCCCTGCTCTGGCACATCGCATCCGGGCGAGTAGTGAAGGTATTACCTCATGGGTACGACGTTGGTGGCGGACAGGAGCCCGCTTTGACACTGTCACCTGGGCTCGGGAGTGTAGTTGGTTCTGCCGAGGCTCCACTACTTTTAGGGAGGCGTACGAACGAACAGGGCGAATATTGAATGTTTCGTGTGTGCCGTCCGACCCTCATTCGCCCACAATCTTGGCCAACTACTTAACCTCTCCTAATTGCGTCATTTGGAGCGCGGTGCTCGCTTCAGCGGCGGTGCCTGGTATACTGAACCCGGTTGTTCTGATGACCAAGAAGCGCGACGGCACGCTCGCTCCATACTCCTTTGGGCATAAATGGAAGGATGGCAGCTTACGCACAGATATCCCTATTAGGGCGTTGAACCTTCATTTCAATGTCAACTTCACTATTGTTTCACAGGTAAGACAATCGCTATCTTAAGATCGGATAGTATCAAAGGAGATATCTAATCTGTATAAGGTGAACCCTCATATCAATCTCTTTTTCTTCAGTTCCCGAGGATCCGTTGGTCGACCGGTCACACATCGGAGAGGTCGAGGGTGGCGCGGCGGTTTCTTGGGGTCTGCGATAGAACAGTATATCAAGTTGGATATGAATAAATGGCTTCGAGTTCTCCGACATCTAGAACTGCTGCCGCGACCGCTGGGTCAGGACTGGAGTGAGATCTGGCTGCAAAAGTTCAGTGGGACCATAACAATATGGCCCAAGACCATCCCGTCCGATTTCTACTATATCCTTTCGGACCCTTCGGCTGAGAGATTGGCACGCATGCTTAACTTGGGCCAGCAGAGCGCGTTCCCCATGATTCAATTCATCAAGAACAGGCTCAAGATTGAAAATGCTATCTTGAAGGGGCTGCATCAATACTCCTCGACCGTGTCACCGGTGCAGCCGCATCGTAGTCACGATCATGTTCGCGAACCTTCAGACCCGATGACTGAGCGTCTTGATCATAACTTACCGGATCGTTTGCCCAACGGCAAAGAGGATCTGTCAGATAGCTCAGGGATTGACTCTCCAGTGCCATCTCGGGATTCCTCCCGTTTGCAGCCCCCGAGTAGCCGGCGCAACCGACGGAGGAGTACGGGAAGCCTCTTCCAGGAGATGCGCCGACAATCGGCTGTCTTCTTCGATGATTCGGACATGTACGCAGAAGACGATAAGAAGATCGAATGATCGGTCTTTTCCTTCTCCCCTTTTTTTTTTTTGCATTAGATGCGTTGGACTGCATCATACTACCAGACTCGTGTACAACAACAATATGTGCTATTTCTTGTATTTACTGTATATTATATATAAGGATCAAACTTGAATATATAGTATATATATATATATATATATATATATATGGGTATGGATTCCGAAAATACATCTGCTTGCAAGACTTGGCCAGGTACAGTCATCATCACTAGGTAGTAAGTAGTAGTAACAAGAGAATCGATCCTTCCTGGTCACATTCAAAAGTCATTCTGAGTTGAAGTAGTATCCTGCAATTTTGCGGTGACATCCGGCCCTCTGCAAGCCTGAACTTAAGTAATAGTAGTAACTTGAAAGCAGTGTCCGTCCATTGTAGGAAATGATGCAGCCATCCATTTCAATTCCGTAAACTAGTAATCATACGGATCTGACCATAGCTAACATGCCAAACACAAAAACCCTTGGCGGTATGGATCTTCGCCTTTTCTTCCACTATACTCCGTAGTGACGTCTTAATCCAGGACCTCCCACGAACCGTCTGCACGATCAAGAGATGAGAACTACCGCCATAGATTCATAGATACCTGCAGTTGCCAGTGGATATGTTGCTATTTTTTGAGAACCCTGGCAAGTACCTTGGTCTTGATGGAACACCACTAGGACAACGAGTAGATGGTCTGGGATTAACCACTACTGATGAAAAGTTGGCTGGTTTATCGGCTAATAATAGCTGATTCCTGTTCATGGTATTCTTGTTCTTCCTCTTGAGCATTCGTTGTCAGTCGCTTTGGTATCTGCTTCCTCCTGGAAGGCAATTTGTGTTCAACCTCCAGTTGTTCCACCCGTGTGTGTATGCGTATGTCCAGATACGCAGGCTCAGATTCCTGATAGAGATGTTGGCACTTCAAGATATATAGGGACATCATCGACCTATCATCTGGTTTGGAAGAAAGACAGATCGAACTAGAAATTGGAAGGCTTATGATGGGAACCAGCGGAGAAGGACTCGGATTCCTATGTAGCTCTGATAAATGTGAATCACACACGGAGCATATCGTATAGTCACTCTAGATCTCTTTTGCCAGGGGAATAGAATAGGATCCAAACCGGCACTCCTCAAGATTCAATACATTTTACTCAGATAGCATCAGTGAAGCAGTCATTCGTCTACGGGGATGCATGCCAAATGTTGAATAAATTCAGGAGTAGTACAGTGAGGTGACACTCACCGCGTCTCCTAGCTGGATTAGATTTTCTTCAATGTAAGTGAAGCAAGGTAATTCCGAGTCAGAATTCTGCGTAGTTTTAGTTTATAAACCGAGAGGTGCATCTCGTGAAGCGGGTATCCGAACCAACAATGCAAATGGGGGATAGCAAAGGACTCAGATCTGTATGGCAACGTACCAAGATATGGGAATTCCCACGGTATACCGATCGCTGTGACCCTGGGAAGGATATCTTCGAGTGATACCATACCACTGCGTCCTCACTTCCGGCGAATCAAGAGGATGATTATAAGGATGAATTTCGTAGGAGATCACATGAGTCTCTGTCTCTGTAGCTAAAGCAAACTATATAATCAACCATTTTGTGGTCACGTCCTTGGCCGATTGGAAATCCCCGTTCAGAGCATAGAGACTCTGTAATGCAAACGCTGCCTCGGCAGAGAAATCCTCGACGAAGGGCTCTGGATCGGATCCTACATCTCTCATCTCCACATCACTATCCATATGCTTGGTGATTTGCACCACGGGCCTTGTACCTTGACTCTCAGCTTGGATCTGCTTCCCCAGTTCCAACACACGCTTGTAGCTTTCTACCGCCAGGTTGGATAAGCCAAGGGTGTGCCACACCCGCGCGTAGTTAAACTCCATTTCTTGTCGCTCTTGTAAAAGGCCTCCCGGTTGTTCTCGAACGCGTCGATATTCATGCAGGAATGTGAGTCCTTGCATGATCATGAAGTGTCGGTTCTCGGACTGACGCTTGAGGGAATGGTGGATATAACAGAGAGCAATTGAAAGAAGCACTGCTGGGTTCTGGTCGTCCAATGCATATGCACGGAAGAAGTAATTCAAAGCGGGAATAAAGCTGTTACCAGAATAAAGAATGTGGCCGTACAGCACCAGAAGAGCGATGTCCATCTCACCCGCTGGAATGGGCTCCCCTTTCTCATCACGCGTTGATAACCGTGCACGTTCTTGGTAGATCGATTCTCTTACGGGCTTACTCGATCGTAGGCCTGTTATCTCGCCTGGGATCGTGTAATCCATGGCTTTGATCTGTCGTAACATGAATTTCATGTTTGGTGATGAATGAAAGAGAGACCGGTGGGGGTCACCGCAGACACGACTCAGCATAGAAAAGAGACGGTATGTATCGGTCACGAATTGATACTCTTTAATGAACCAGCGTGCCTCATTGGCAAGGGTTTCTTCGTCCTTCGCCCGGAGAGCACATGCTATATTAAGTCAGCTACGGGGGAAAAAAAAGCAACAGGAGTACTCACTGAACCAGCAAACGTGGATCAGGCGAGTGCTGGGTTTGGAATGGTACCAGATGCTGGCGTCTGCTGCGGCAGCAAGAGAGTCGTACGCTTCTTCCGGTTCTCCCTGTCCTGCCACAATAAGGGCGTACTGAAGGAACAGGTCAAGCCACTCATCAAAGGATATGCTGTGATAATCGGTTGGTATAGCATCTTGAAGAGGTTCCTCGGTGATAGTGCCTACGGATATGTTAGTTGCACAAAGGGTACAATGACATATGGATTTAATCGAACCTAAAGACTCCTGGAGACGGCCAGCCATCTCCTGCATTTCATCCATCATTGTTCGACCCTTAGACTTCCCCCCTTTTTTATAACCTTCCCCTGAATAACCCAGAAACATCACATTACGCTGTAGCGGATAGAACACTCGGTTAGACCGGAACTCACGCAATAGCGCGTCAGTAATATCCAGCCAGTCCTCCACCGCTTCGAGAACGCCAGCCTTCACCTTCGGCTGCAATTGCTGCAATTTAGTATAAAGAAATTTGATGTTTTCTGTCCTTTCCTTTTCGGAATCGGGGGAAACTTTTCTACCGAGCCCAGCTACAAACCCGGTGAGTGTAGCCTCATTGCTTACAGAAGTTGGCGCAGCTGAACTCAACGGGGGCGCCGCAATATCACCCTCAGCTAACTTGAACTCCATTACTAAGTGCTCAAGTCTTGTGTCTTTTCGCCGTCGATGACCTCTGGTTTCTTGTCTTCCAAGGAGGACGGCCTCATTAACAAATTTGAGCGCCTGTTCGGTCATGCCGATGTCCTCGTATAACTTCGCCAGCTGTACACGGGATTCTATGTTTCTCGCGTCATGCTCTGCGACTGTAAGATAGCAATTTTCGGCGTCTTCGAGTTTATCCAGATGTCGACAGCAATCTCCCATTGCCATGAAGAAACTGACATCTGCATGTTCTTCCGTTTGCTGAAGTGGCATGTAGAATCGGAGCGCATCGTTGAACAGTCCCACATCCTTAAGTGCGTCTGCAACTTCACGAAAGAGATCACCGTAATCGTGTAGCCGGGCTCCTTCAGATACATCGTCCGGATTTAACCACCCGAAGTGATGCTACAAGTTTGTGTCAGGAACAAGCAATATGCTAACTTTTTCATTTATACAAAGCACTTACCAAAGCTTCATCCTTGTGTTCATACCCCATCCTCAGACGGAAAAGCCCAAGTTTAATTCGGAGCTCCAGGGGGAGACCTAATCCATAGGAGTCCCGTGGCCACCGTCCCGGTTCATAGCCCTCAGTTTTGATGCGTCGAGGCAAATCATTAGCATCCCATTCGCGGTCATCCTGATCAAAATACTTCCACATTGTATCATCTTTGCGGCCAAGGAGCCACCTGGAGAGCATTTTCAGGGCCCAAAGTCCCTTCTCGTGTTGGCCCAAGTAGCTATAGAGTTCAGCGTAGATATTCACATCCGACCAAGAAAAATCGGGGGCTTCTTCTGGGTGAAGCGATAGGTAATAATCGACACTCTCTGCCCAATGATCGACTGCTTTCTGGACATCGTTCAGATCGATATAGATTTCAGCAACATGTCGTAGAGCCCTAGTATTATGCGGCATTTCTCTAAGTATCCTTTCGTACTCCGTGGCAGCTCGGCCATTATATCCCAATTCTCGGTAGATGGCCGCTCTTTGGAAACGCGCATTGTAGTTCTTTGGGCTGATATCGATAACACGGCTATAGCAATAAATAACATCGTTGAGTACGCTTTTGCGATCCCCACCAGCCCGGTCCAGGATCATCCGTGCCACTTTAGCCCAGACTGTTGGATCTTTAGGGCGAGTATGTGCACCGCTAAACAAAGCCGTTAATGCTTTATCTTTGTGGCCCTGTGCTAACCAGATCTCCGAGAGCAGGGAATGGGCGGCAAACATCTCCGGGTTAATCTGAATGGCTTGTTTTACCAACACGATGGCACGGTCATAATCACCATCAATAAAGGCCGACGTAGCCTCTGAATGTAGTATCTTGAACTCGGGGCTAGGTTCTAATGGTTTGCGAGGTCCTCGCTTGATTCCTTTACCACCACGTGCACCGAAGCGACCAGAGAAAGGCCCGGTGCCTCTACGACGCTGCCTTCGATGAGAATACGAGTCATCGTCGCCTTCATCCCCCTCATCAGTCAGTTCTTCGTCACTGGATTGAATGTTAGCGGGGAATAAGAATGTGAAGAACAGAACAGAAATCTAGAACTATACTGACGTCGAGATTTCTTCCGGGGAGAATTCATAGGTAGAGTCCTCAGCAGAGTCATCGTCAATTTCAGCTAACTCCCCAGCGTCCTCATCTTCAAGTGGCGCTTCCCCTGGTAACTGTGAAGAATTGCTCGGGAATAAGTCTTTATACAGCCGAGGATCCAATACTGAGTGGATAGGGTCGGCTTGGACCACTGGGTGGGTTCCCTGCCACGGATAATGTATTGTCTCATCAATGTTAGGATAGGCAATATCCCCGGCTTGGGGATTGTGATTAGGCTGGTCTTCCTCGGGGTAGTCCATTTTGAACTATCCACCAGGATCTATAATCTTGCTTAACCCTTTTCGTGGCCAAGTGCCCATAAAAAACCCGTGGATTCTCTTGAGAATCCCCAGTACGTAACACTCCCGAGAACAAATGAAAGTAAAATGACTGGTTGCACAGGAATTGTGCGGAACCGTCATACAATGCAACAACAATGAAATGATAATCTCGAGCGCGGTCTCAAAGATTCCGTGGATGAGGACCGATCATCGCTGATAGTAAATTTAGGGCCCAACGAACCGGAACGAAGAACACAGACTTTCATTCGTCACGTATAGAGTATAATTATAGAGAATTGGGCCCTCTCAGGCAAATTAAGATAATTGCACA
>ML739380.1:0-18969 GCA_009193565.1 Aspergillus coremiiformis
AAAAAAAAAAAAAGAAAAAAAGAGACGAAATTTGAATCTCAAAGTGGAGAGAAGCCGCGGGCACGCAGGTGGTGGTAATGAGCCGATATTAAAGTATGGGCCATCAAGCTCCCAGGAGTTGTATCAACAAGTGCTTTCGCTCCCCCTCGAGGTCACGCAGCCTGTTTATATCATTGGGGGTATCTTTGGCTGGGCGCGCCTACCCATGCTTGGGCCCTGTACTAGCCTTGAAACGGCTTAGCTGCCCCCACTCCCGTAAAGGTTTTCTTATACTCACGTGACTAGTCCTACGCCAAAAACTTCAGGATCGACAAGCCGCGAAATCACTGCCATGTCCCATCATCATGATGATAGTTAGAGGTGATCCGTGGGTTTTTGGCTGCAGGTACCGCTATACTTACACCTTCTCCCGGAGATTATCGGTTTCCGTGCATCAGATGCCTTCCTACTAGAAAGAGATTATCTATCCGATTTCCATCTCAATCCCGTCGTGTACCCGGCCTTCTCCGTAAGCTTGTTGTTTTACCAACATGCCAAGAAATGCCAGATGGACTCATGGTTAAGGAAAGGGGATCTTTTGTCCGCGCATGTCGAGACTACTACCTTAATACAACTCTTTGTCTCAGGCTGTCGGAGTCTCCCAGACGGTTGGATATTTTCATTATCTGCCTCAGGCGATGACATCTACACTTTACTCGGTTCTCCAATAAGACCGTGACGGCACCGTGCTACTAAATTTAGTTTATATATAATCATATCTGCGCAGCATCTGTTTAAGATATACAACTCGCAGAGCCCAGTCTCACCGCTGTTATTTCAATCAGAAACAAAACTTGACTACTACTCTGCAGGTCTTTCTTGCTAATTTCAACACCTTGAAAGTCAAATCTACGCACCCATACGAATGGCGACAGCGAAAGCAACACTACCGTTTCGGGATACCTGTTTGCTACAATTTGTAGAACAAACGTTGACATCATCCTAGTATTTGGCACACACTGTTCAACCAGCGCATATCAAGATAGATTGGTCCATTTCTATGCACTAAGGGACTCCAGCTAAGGAAAAAAACACATGGCATTGGTGGTGGTGGTGATAGTAGTACTAATAAAAACAATGAAAACAAAACCGCACCCCTGATATGCACAAAATCCCCTTAAGTCTTCGTTAGGGAAGCAGAATCCTCTTCTTCTTTCCCTAACAGCCCCAAACTGCGAATCTGCTCTGCCTTGGGCGTGTTCTCACGAGCGTGTGAGGTTTCGGCCTTCCGGTAGGCGACCTGCATCTTCATTGTTCGCAAAGCCTTGATGTCCATAATGTCAGAATACAGAAAACACACGTTGAAAGAGACCGAACCCTTCGACTGCGTTTCGAATTGACGGGGAGGTGTGATCGTTCATGGGAGAAACCCTACCTCTTTTTTGTGGTGCAGGCACTCGTAGTAATCCTCCAAGGCGGGCATACACTTCTTCTTTCCGGTTTCACCATCGCCCGCATTGACAACATAACAGCCTAGGACCTCCTGCCAGAAGCTGTAGCAGCGGGAGGGACCTGTGGGAGAGCGCAAGTATTAGCCAAGATGGTTCAGTGCAGGATAGGATTGCGACCGTGCACCGCAGAACCCCAGTCAACTGTGACGGCATTTCCGTCTCGGACGCTAGGAAAAGAGTACAAACCGCCATTGAGACCAAAACCCGAAGCCATTGTGTGTTTTGGGTGGTAGATGAGAGGAAGAGAAACGAAACGGGCACAGCGTGTAAGAGCGGAGGTCAGGATGCGATGAGGTTCTTCCGGTCGATTCGCCGCTTCCGCCCAAGTTGGTCCGAGCGTCAGCATTTGACGTTCTATTAATTACTCCCGAACACATCACCCTCTTTAGTTCCCTCGAATGAGTCGCTTCTAGACGCCATGGCGACTCTTGGACGACTATCCGGTGCTCATGCGATTCTTCTAGTCACGCATCTTTGTGTCTCAGGGAATATATCTCACCTACGACAGATACAAGCTCAATTTCCACGCTGGCTTCCTCTTGAACGTGTACTGCGCATCATCTTGACATTCCTCCCGGAAAGCACAGCTCCCCAGTTTTATACCCCAGTACTTCAAGAACTTATAGATGGCCCTCCATCTCATCCTGATGACACCGATATCGACATTTCCCTTGTCGACAAAATTTCTGTGGCGAATGCCAAGAAACGTGTACGGAACCTTCGTTTACTGTCACTGAAGTACCATGACGACGAGGACAGCCAAGACCCGACGGACTTCTTAACTCAATTCCTCATACATCGGGCATATCGTATAGATCAGGAAACTGCGCTACAACCGCTCATACTTGATCTTCTTTTACCGTTTTATCAGCGCTTACCGACCGTGCGGACATGGCTAATCTCTAGCTTACTACCGCTGCTGCGACTCAATTACGAATACTATCCTAGTCCGGATGAGACGTTCTCCCTAGAGATTCTAGAGTCGATGGACAGTCACACCGCTCTCAATATACTTCTTTCGATGACAGGGGCTGAGAAGAACAGCATGGATTTGGTAAGGAACTTGCGTGGTCTGGTCAGCCCTTGGATGTACGGTAGCAACCGATCGAAAAGGCGTAGACTCAACCAAGCTGCAGAGGCCAATTCAATTTCAACCCTCCAAAATGGAACTCAACAACAGAACGAAAATGTCTCGGGATGGCATTATGTGAACGAATGGTTGCTGGCGCGAAGCTTCGTGGACTATGAGAGTACAGTGAATGCCTTCCTCGGCTGGGATGGCCCCGAAGATGCGGATGTCGGAGGTTATGAGGACGCAGACCAGAAATTACACAGTGATGTATTGAAGGAATTAAACATTCGATATGGCCAAGCGGGACTTGCTGTTGTTTATACAACTTCTGATACAAGCAAATCTTGTTTGGAAGGCTCTGTCAAAGTCCTTACCCGGATTGCAAAGTTGGTAAATCTGGAGGAGTATTTATTAATCGCACCCGACAGCTCGGTGCTCCCTTCAGTGATATTGGATGCATCTCAGATCTCTTCGTCATCGAGAGTGTCCCTTTTGCAGAACGCTTTGTTAGTGGCGTCGAACCCACTAACATACCCATCCGCTTCTTCTATCTCATTTCTCAGCGCTATTCTCCTCTCTACTAGGACATTGACTGAACTTGGACATCCCATAACATGCAGGGCAGCTGCCAACATTTGCCTTCATAGTAGTCAAGATGCCCAACTACTTGAATTGCGGAATGCCATGTCTTCTATTGTAAGGCAGACAAAATCTAGTCATGGCTGGAGAGACATTCGTCAGCAGTTGCTTTGGCTGAAGCATTGGGGCTCAAACACAGTAGAAGGGAATGAAGGGAGTTCAATTTGCCATGGCCTCTTTTGGAGGGTCCCACAAGATGTGGTAGAGGCAGAGATTCTGAAGGCACTGCTAGAGATCAGAGGTAAGCATAAACCGTCCCGTCTTCTATCATAGACACTAATGAGTTTAGAATATAACCTGGCTGTTGATATCTATATAAACTCCAACCCAGCTCTTAGCTCAGCTCAAGTCGAACAAGCTGTCAAAGAGGCCCTTTTCACAAGTTATGATAACGCTAGTAATGGGAACAGAACCAGGGGAGGTACGAAGCGGGCATATGATATGTATGTCATTATACGAATGAACATCAGGTCGACCAAGCAGTTAACGCATTATCCACAGTTTGCAAGCCTTCCAACCACACTTTCCAGA
The DNA here is from genome assembly GCA_009193565.1 of Aspergillus coremiiformis. NCBI lineage: Eukaryota > Fungi > Ascomycota > Eurotiomycetes > Eurotiales > Aspergillaceae > Aspergillus > Aspergillus coremiiformis. Next base: position 3,733 of record ML739380.1, read on the forward strand.
CTCCCTTTCTTTCAAGCAGATCCGTGCCCTCATCTCCGCAACCCATGCTCTATCTTTTTACTCACTCACTCTGCAACACGGCGTTCCATTTCAACCCGTCAGTATCCGTGTGCATCCCGATCCCCTTTCCTTGATCGAGAAGGTACTTGATCAGAATCCAAAAGCCTACACAAAGGTAGATGATCTTCTTGCAATCGGAAGAAATTTGGTTGCGGCTGGTTTTTCGCCTCGTCTCTCCGACGATGACGAATTGAACCTCCCACCTACTTCCGAGGAGGATACCATCGTCACGGCCGAGCGACGTGTCATGGCCCTCGCAATTTCATCAGCTCTTTCCTCCAACGATTTCGGCACTGCATATTCCTATATCCTCACACGCCTCACGCCTCCATCCCTCTTATCTACATCATCCCCTCTCACAAACCCAGCCGTAAGGGATGACATCTCCTGGCGTGCCGTGTATAACGCCGGTCGATACCGTGATCCCGCATTGTCCTCATCCGCCAACCTTCAATCCCAGATAACCCAACTCTCCCAACGAATGGAACTACTCTCCCTTGCCCTGCTCCTCGTCCCCTCCCCCGACCCACTACCCGAGATTCTCGGCGCCTGGCGGCGCTGCGACGAGGAGATGAACGGTCTTCGCGCGCGCGAAGTTGAAGAAGAGGAGCTATGGGACACTAAAGGCGACACCCTTTCAACCGTCCCAGGCGGCTTCGGCCCGACCGACAGCGAACAAGACGCCTATGAAACAAAGAAACAACACGCAAGACGTGCTCGAGCACGTCAAGACCGTCTGAACGCAGAAGAAGCCCCCATGGGTCTCTTCGAAGTGGCCCGAGGCGCCGCTTTAGCCCTTCACAAGAACACTTTCCCACTAAGGGGTGCCGCAGCTGGCGCCGATCAACCGACGTCATCCTCTCACGTTCGCGGACCCAGCGAGGACTCAATGACTGCAGAAGAGAGGGTGCGGAAGCGAGATGTTGTCAGTAACATGGTGACGGGTGGGCTGGTCAGTGGTATCGGGTGGATGTTGGGTGCTCAACCTGTTAATCGCTAGACTGCCCCACCTTTTCATGATGAGTATGATGATGGTCGAGCGTGGAGAATTTGTTGATAATAAATTCAGTATGTGATATCCTGTACAAGTGGCTTTGCGTGGTGTTTCAGCAATTTGCCTTTGGATTTTTATTTTTATTTGTATTTATTTTTTTTTTTTAAAAAAAAACTACTATCCATATAATATTGAATATTTATGAAGTATCTCAACTATAGCCTACTATTCTACACATAGTCAGTCACAAACAGAAATGAAGAAAGATGCTCTTGATATTTTGTGCTACTTTCTGTATGGAGTGTAATCTGGCGATATACAGGATCTGTTCCATCTCGCAGTGGCTATGCTCTTGCACAACAGAGTAAAAAGTAAACAAATGACAAGCGTATACAATATGTATGTTCCCAAGAACAAACGAGGCTGGAAGGGAAGACGAGATGGTATGGAACAGAGACAAAACACCTATGTGACAACTTCTCCCATTTGTATGTGGAAAGAAAGAAAAAAGAGCAAAAATAAAATAAAATAAAATAAAACCGGTGAGCGTCAGCACCGCTGGTCGCTGGCAGTTTTGTTCAAAAGAGGACCTCGGCCGAACACAAACCGATGAAACCGAGATAAAGGGCGGATGCTACTAGTATGCCCGTGATGGATCAGCAAAAATGAAGGAAAGACATGCGTGATCAGTCAAAAATCAAACCCAACTCCATGAATCCAGTAACGATAGATGTTGCAATGAGGCAAATGAGCGTCGTCATAATCACAAATCGTATGCTTTTGACAACCTGGTCAACCAACGGCCAGCACTGGTAAGCGTAAGGAGGGACCGTAACTATGCAATATATTATGGAGGGTAGCAATTAGATGCATGGAGGGTTGTTGCAATGAATGGGTGGTGTTGCGAAGAAAGTCTAGTCGTCCCAACCCCACACCTGCCGCACGAAGTTCGCCATGTTTACTTTTTTGTTTTTCATGTCCAGCATCCAAGGATGGTCCAGCATCCGCCATGGTGTCGCCCTTCGTGGAGGCTCCTTCTCAAGACTAGAGAGAGTTAGTTACCCCCGCAGTAATTCCAACGCAAGTAGAGCAACATACCAGCATTCGATGAAGTACTTGAAGTTATCAGACCAGCGAATATGGTTGTCCGGCTCATCTTTCAGCTTGGGAATCGGTTGACGGACGATATACGTAAGGAGGTCGATTAGCCCAGCGCGGGGTTGCATTTCAGTTCCATCGGCCGGGAAAGGGAAGCGATGCTGGGCAACTTCAAGTAAAGTTACACCCAGCGACCAGACGTCCGAAGTAATCGTATAAGATTGACCAGTGATCCGTTCGGGTGCCATGTAGTAGGAAGTGCCAATGAACGTATTGGCGTCACCTTTGGTGCCGAACTCTCCACTAACGCCAAAGTCACACAGTTTGACTTGTCCGTTGCGGCACAAGAGAATATTTGACGGTTTGATGTCTGCATTCCAGTTAGTTCGGGATTGATATTAATTGATGCAGGTAAATCGAACACACCTCGATGGATAATCTTTCTACTGTGAAGGTACGTTAAGCCGTTCAATACCCCTTCTGCAACCTTGCCCAGCACTTTTTCACCTGTTCGACCCCCTAGCTTCTTCACTTCTTTGTAGATACTATCCAGACTGCCCCCCTCGCAGAATTCCATCGCGATCGAAATAGTACCGGTAGACTTATCCATAAACGCACCGTAGTACCGGCAAATATGTTCCGAGGCACAGTCCTTGTTGAAGTTGAGTTCTCGAACAATCTGCTTCTTCACATCGGGGTTGGGATCGGTTGTAATAATCTACAATGGCCCATAATTAGTAAAAAAGGAAGAAATATAATACGAGGCTCGAAGCCTTCTTCAAGAGGAGAAAGATAAAGAGAGAAAAGAAAAGAAACTCACCTTCAACGCGAAAACGGTCTTTCCATCCTTCAGCTTGCATCGAGTCACTGCACCTCCGGCTCCCTCACCTAGACTGCCCAGCTCCACGATCTTTTTCTGTTCACTGGCGGCGAGCCAACCTTCATCATCTAAATCATCGACCTCCAATGGTCTGCCCTTCTCTAAGCTCAACTTGTCGAGATCTGGAACTAGCCCGTTGACGCTGTTGTCCCGTTCCATCTGCACCCCCCCCTCGCGGTCGGAATAAACCGAGCTAATGGCAGAAGATGGATCCGGGGTGCTACCATGTGGTTGACGAAGTCCCATGGCAAACGACAGGGTGGAGTAATTTGACGATGAAGCAGATGCGGGGCCGCTCGCCTTTCCCTCCAAATAGTTGAAGCTACCCGACCGTGAGTGTCCGTTCGGTTCGTTCAATCCACTGGTGGCCAGTGGTGGTGGAGCTGGGCGACCATTGACCTGTGGGATGTCCTTACTGCTGCCCATGGGGGTCGCAAGTCGCAGTTGAGGGGGGGCCGGGCGGGTGGTTGGCCGCTGGAGCTGTGGCACTTCGGGGACTAGAGCGGGCGCTGGAACGGGCGCTGGAGCAGGTATACCGTTACCGGCGACAGGACGAGCGTTGGGAGATGGGGGGATCCCCAAGGTGAGCTTGGGGGGTCGGGGGCCATTGTTATTGTTGCGATTACCAGGTACGGGCGGTTTGAGGAGGGGAACAGTAGGGGTTGACATGGTGAGGTTGTCTTGCCTCTCACCAGGCAAGAACAACTCGTTGGGATCAGCTAAGGCAGCCAGGTCGGCGGTATTTGATTTAGACACGTTAATAAAGAATGGAGGGTGAAGGGACCAAGAGAAAGCAAGAGGAGGATTGGGAAGAATGAAGCGACACTCGGAACGACGGCCGTGGGGCTGAACACGCGGCAAGGCGACTAGAATAAGAGAGGGGTTTCGGATTTCTTTGATAGAAAGACCGAATTGAAAGTAGACGTTGAGAGCGAGAGCGAGAGAAAGAGAGAAAGAGAAGGGAGGGGAGGGGGGGGGGGGGGGGAGGAATGTTTGTACGTCGGAAGTTTTAAATAATGAGAATTGAAGCAAACAAGCGAATGTTTGACGGTGGAAGACAAAAGGTCCCCAATAAGAAAATGGAAGTCAGATAGGAACTTGAAGTAGTAAGGGGAAAGAAAGAAGAAGAACGAAGAAAGAAGAGATGATTTGATGGATGATGACGGTCGGAGAAAGAAAGATCAAGTTCAAGTTATTATGAGAAGCGAAACAGCAGGATCGGGATTGGATTATAATGGGGGTCCTGTTTTGTCAGTTGTCAGTCGATCACAGACTAAAAAAGGCACGTCGGCGGTTGGAGATGTACTGTTGACCAAGTGCACCACCAACCGACCGATCCCACTTGCCTATCACAGTCACTTTCTCAGCTAATAATATTCCACTATTAAATCCCAGGCTGGGATTAGTGCCAATCATAAGGCTCCGCCAGTGGACACTCGGACAGACGATGCTGAGTTGGAGTGTCCGAGTTGGTGGAACCCGTCTGTTTCAAAAGGCGCCTAGAGAGTGTTCTTTATTTGATACTTGATGTTTGTTGACCACCTTTTAGATCACTCGGATACTATTATTATATATAAATTGCGATCCTGTCGTGACTCGTTAGTCCAGGGACTGGACTCCATTTCGAGAATCGAAGCGATTCCGAAGGGTCCCCGAGGGAATGTACATACGATGTATGTATGTACATACATACATACGGAGTACTCCGTACAGTACAACTTCTACGTACGTTGCGGGGTTCTTTGTAGGCATCCCATGAGAAGAAAAAGAAATTTTTTTTCTGCGAAACCGTTCAAATGATGATCCGATCATCCCAAGATGATGGAGGAAATAGTAAAATCAAAGAAGAAGTCCTTTTTGTACGGAGTAACTACGAACGAGTTACCCCCAAGATGGAACCCTTCCTTTCCCCCCCCCCCAAATTAACAATCAATATCCTTTGATAACTTGACCCCAATAGTTTGCAAGAATAAATTAATCGTTTCTATTTCCGTTCAGTCCTAATCTTGTACATACATACATACCTAATATGCTAAAACTATAATAAGACCGATCCTATCTTTCTCAGTCCTTTTTTTCGTTTCACTTTCAAACAATCCGCCACTGACTGACTTGCAATTGTCATGCTTAGTGAGGTTTTACATGATCCTCCACTTTTCTTGCGCCTCGATGAAAATGATCCAAAATACTGGTTAATTTGGAATCATAGTCTAGAAATCCTCATTCTTATTATTAGCTACCCCTCTCCACTTTATTCCAGGAACAATGCATTAATTAGGAACTTCATGGATCAAGATTGTTCTACAACATCATGACCTGGTAGAAATCAATCCTCGTAGTTAACTACAGGTTCATTATTAATTATTATTATTATTATTATCATTCATATTGAATCAATAGCTCAAAAGGGAGATTGAACGCGTCAGCCAACATGGGCGCATAGACCAAGAGCACGTGCTTCATGTCGGCAGATAACTGATAGTACGAGTTAACTAAGTAACTACAAGTACTGTATGTACAGTACCTACAGGGTACAGGACATACTGGATAGCATTTTATCAAAGCTTCAGCCCTGTGACGTTAAACAATGGAAGTTGTTGACCAGTTCCGACTCAAGCTTATCCACTCAATCTTGACATCATATAGCTAGGGTCGAAGCTCTCATACGCCACAATGAATGACAAGGGAAGGGGGGGGAAAAAAGCATGGTAGGTAAGATAGCAGGTACGGACTTGACAGAATGACAATTGGATTGATTTGTTGTGCATAACAACATCGACCCACTCTCTCGCTTAAAATAGCCCTGCCCCATAAGTGCACCGCCATACTCTGTGAGTCCGTACACAATGGGGAACGGTCTTAATAATAGAAGCGGTACAGAGTATTGGAATTTGGAACTTGGTAGTATTTCATTCATGACACCTATGAGAGCTCCAAAGGAATAGCAACTGCCCAGTAATGAGTTAGGTGGGTTATCGTAGTCGGCCTATTTTGACCATGCAATTGACGTCTTGACAAGATCTATTCCGTACTAACATAACATCATCATCATAGGAGCTCATGTACTACTATATACATCGTTTAAATAATTGACTGACTCGATACCTCTTAATCCACTAAAGATCGCCGTATCTAGCTCAACGTCATATCTTCTATAATTTTTAATTGCGGCTAATTACCGTATGAAGCCATAGACATCATAAGTACGGAGTGTACTACGTACTCCGTACAGAGCCAGAGATGCCTCCTCGGCAGACACGCGGCAATGGACAATCCTCAGTGAGCAAACCCCACCGATGGAAAGAAAGGAACGGAAAGCAGCCGGCGACTCGGGCCACTACTCGGAATTGCAATCTGTTCATGCATCACCGTGCGCAATATCTCATGCACTATGTATGGGGCTTCCACTTTATATGGTACAGTACGGAGTACGGCGTACATATCTATTATTTCTTTAGATCATGCCCGTCATACTACACAACAAAAGATGAGACTAGATATGAACCCCTCAAACTGAAAACTGGGGTAGCGGCTTGGAAGCCATGATTGTTGGAACCGTCTGCGTTGCTCATTGGGAGAGAATCATGGAGGCCCTTCCTCTATAGATCGGTGGAGTGTTGAACCTTAACTCATTTAACCCGCCTTATCCAGTGCGAACACCTGAACGCATCAACGTGTTTACCTCCGAATCCATCCATAGAGTCCTCGCAGTCTTTGATAACTGGGCTCTCATCGGTCGCCCGGTTGGAAGGGAATCATGCCAGATAATATCTAGATCTTGTTGAGAGATTAACAATGGGCCAATTACCCGGTCCTACCTATTCCCGGTTCTAATTTTGAGCCTGCTCCCCCTGAAGTGTGGACACTCGTTGTGCAAAGATGAGAGCCCCTTTCTCTATCAAATCAAGTTCCATTGACAAGCGTCCTAAAAAAAGAAGCTCTCGAACTCTCTTGGTGACCCGTACCCACATAATAATCCGGAGAATGCACCAGGTGCGTTATGCAATATACTCTTTTGGGGATAGCAAAGACGGTTTTCAATAGTTTGACGGCTCTACCGGAGCCTATGCTCCATCAACCGGTAGCTCTCGGCGTCATTATATATATGTATCCCCCTCTCTACAAAGAACGGGTCTGGGCTTTGATGGAGTGTAACGACTCCAAAGTTTTTACTATCGGTACTGTACCTACTAGATAGTCTCTAGAGCGACCGACTATTGTCCCACATGAGCACGCGGGATTTTGTCTAAGCACAACTAGGTATTTGATTTTGACACCCCAGTTTCTATTATTGCATTGACTACGGAGTAGACTAGCTAATACTATACACCACGGACATAGTCGAGCCAGGTCAGAGGTTTTAGCGAATTTAACCCTTTTCTTCCCTCCAGTCCAAGCCGTCTTAGCCTCTATTAAGCAATCAATGACACCAGCCAGGGCAAATTTCGTTGAGCCCTAGTCCCATCAAGTCATGCAAGATCAGCCAAGCTTCCTTCATGCAATTATGTAACAGGGTTATTTCGATATTCGAGGGACAAAGAAACACAATTGAATGGCAAGACCAGCGTATGTCAGAACAAATACGGAGTACACTGTACAGTACAGAATACCTTGTCCGGAGATTTTGTGATGATCATCGGAGCTACTAATACATCATAAGCATTTTGTATGTACCCATGTAGCCTGGATGACATGGGGAACTTGCATTCCAATCCTCATTGCAGAGAACCTTGTGTTTCTTGTGGATAATGAGTATTGAATGGACCACGTCATGTTGAGAAGCAAAACCGAAGTGAAAATTTCACACCTTCTCACATTCCATCATTTCTAGCTCTTGACCTGGAAAAAAAAATCATGATCAGAACAATGGCAGACAGGGGTTAGTGGGGCTCCGGTCCAATCTTGCTGTCCAAGTCATTGGACTTATTGGCCCAAAAGTGGAGCCCAAGAGCCACAGCGGGCTGGGTGTTGACGACATTGGTAAATGGATTGATTGATGGCGTCAGGAACGGATCAATGGAGAAGACTCTGGTTGGTCAGGGTCAGGGACCTGAAACACCTGAGCATGGATCTATTCGGGAGTTGCTTAATGTCCTGTAGATTAGTAGTTAGTATCTAGAGTAGTAGATACAACCTAGTAAGGTACGATTTCCCCTGAAATTGCCCCGGGATAATACATGTATTGTTGGTCATTATGTATGTACTACTCCAGTACCAGTATCAGTGTGTCTAGGCGCAGGGCTAATTTCCGAACAGGGAAATTGATTTGTTTCATGGTACTTGAGGATCCATTGTTGCAATGACAATTGTGTAGCTGTGAATATCGGGACTCGGGATGGTAATTAGTAGAATTAATTTAAAAAAAAAAAAATATTGATCTCTTCCATTCACGATCATAGCTGAAAAGAGCAATTGACCAACAGATCATGGATCAACAATCTCTCACTTCCATTCTAAGTTCTTCCCATCAAGAGAACCAAGAAGAGTAAGCATTGGATTTGGTCCAACTGTGGCAGAAAAAAACGACAACCTAACCCATAACACTAGTTTTTAGTTCACGCCACGACTACATCGGCCAACCATGACGCTTCAAACGGCCATCCCACGAGTCCCCATGAGTATGGCGGGCCCTGGATCATGAAGCGCCCACCTATGAGATTTCGTGAAGGTGGTCTTGTTTCTCCTAGATAAACATAACCCGACCGCATTACAGCTCACCAATTGATAGACTCAAGTCTAGCAAAGCCGGTCCCTGTCCCCTTTTCGTCCTTGGGACGATCTCCAGGTTAATCTCCCGGGTAATACAAAGTCTCTTAATCCCCCCTCCATCTCTCTCTTGTTCTGATTCTCTCCGTTCCTTACTCTTAAGTCCAAACTTTCTGCTTGAAGCATACCAACTTTGACTTCGGTCAGCCACTCTTTCACAGACCCAACTACCCACACTCTCTTTCACTACGACTCAATTCAAACAGAATATAAGACAACCTTGACGGTTTCAAATTTCTCGCCAAAAACTCACAGTCAAAATGCGTTTCTCCGCCTCCACCATTGTTCTCTTCGCTGGCCTTGCTGCCGCTATCCCCAACGGTGACGTTCACACTGTCTACCAGACCGAAGATGTGACCATCACCTCTTGCGCTCCCACCGTTACCGACTGCCCTGCCCGTCAGACATCCACTCCGCATGGCGTTGAGCCGGTCACCACTCCTGCTGCGGCGACCCCTACTGCTCAGGTTCCTTCTGCTGGGGAGACCACTCCCGATGAGACCTCTCCAAGTGACGAGACCTCTCCCGATGAGACCAGTCCATATGACGAGGCATCCTCCAGCCCCGTCGCTCCCGCCATCCCTACCGGCAGCTCTCCTGTGGCTCCCCCTCAGGTTCCCAGCGGTAGCGTTCCTGCTGTTCCCTCCGGCAGCAGCCCCGTCATCCCCCAGCAGCCTGGCGTCTCCGTCATCGCTGTGACCACCTGTATTCCCACCGTCATCTATTCTACCATCACTGGCACAGGCGCCGGCTCCGGGGTCACTGGCGTCTCTCCCGGCAGGACCTCTTCCGCCCCTCTGATCGGTTCCGCCTACCCTAGCGGTTCCGCTCACCCCAGCGGCTACTACCCTAGCGGCAGCGCTACGTAAGTTCTCCCATTGTCACTTCGCAGCACGAGAATCCTCGAAACTAACCAAGGTGACCAGTCCCTCTTCCTCCAGCCCTAGCGCCCTCTTCACCGGCGCCGCCAACACCGTTGGCAACTCTTTCGGCCTTGCTGGCGCCGCCGCCGCCGCCGCTTTCTTCCTGGCTTAATTCTCTTCTTGCCAATAGTGTAGCTCTGATTCACAGGGAATCGAGCATGCGCGCTCACGTGAATGAATAGAAGTGGACAGGATTTGTCTTCTAGTAGTGCAGCCTTTGGGGAGAGTTAATACCATTTTACTTCTTTAGCTTCGTATTTTCAAAGTCTTCCACTCTTAATATTTCCCCCCCCCCCAATCTTCAGCTTCCCATATCAACAAAGCATCCAAGTTACTGTATCCGATCCAACGTAAACCCCAAAGCCACCTCATTCTCCAACCCTCCCCGCCCAGAAACCAAACATAGAAAGCCACGTCCAAATTCTTCAAAGAAAACCCCCCCGCAAAGATTCCCACTCACCCCATCACACCCTCCCTCCAAACCACCATATACCAAAAGTCACTCCCCAGATCCAAATCCCGATCGGATCTGCACCGTGCGGGTCCGGGCGCGAAAACAAGCGAGGCCGATCGGGGAAGACAGATTAGATACATAGATATAATGGTTTCTCGGATCAGGCGATGTTTCAGCTTCTTGTTTCGCGTTGATTGGAGATCCGGGGCTGTGGCTTGCAGTGCCCTTGCCGGTATCCGTGCAAAACTAAATGCGAAACGGGTGACTTTGGTTTCTGCGATGGTGTGGGCGTAAGGTACTCCGTATCTGGGTGCTAGTATCTACTAAACTTCAAAGTTGATAGGTGTGGGGTGGGGTGGGCTGAAGGGTTGACGGTGATTGTGGCTTTTACTGGTTATGGGGGGTTGGTATGTGTCGCTTTTTCTTTTTCTTTTCTTTTTTTTTTTTTATTGTGAAACTGGGTGGTTATTTTGGGATTGTTTTGGTGGGGATGATTTATTCTATGGCAGTGATTTCAGTTATGTTTACTTTGTAGCCCGAGGTAAATGTAGGCAGTACTGGAGTTTGAAGTTAGTAGTAGGTAGTAAATGTGGTCACCTGAGGATATATTCGTTTTGCTTAATGGACGGTCACGGTGGTGAAATTCAATATCCATCTCTTTTTATCTATGCTTAAATCTCCAGATCTTGCGTAAATTCAATCCCTATCCAATGAATGTCACGGCTACTTCGCCTATACTAGCACATAAATAGTGAGAAGGCGTCCAATATCTACGGCGTACTCCGTACTCCGTACTCGAGATCGGTTCCCACGCTATTTAAATAGTAATACGTACCAGACCACTGGGCAGCATCGATAATACAGCCATATTGTACTGTACTTATGTCGTGTAACCAGCAGCCTTATGGGCCCAGGCGGGCTAAGTACGGAGGAGTACTCCGTACGTAGTGAAATCGGAAATACGTGTCATCCTTCGAAAAAAGGATGTTCAGATATACCTCAGAACGTTATGTGTCACTAGGATTCGAGAAGGGACGTCGTAAAGGGAGTTGTTCCATGATCGTCGGGGTTTCGCTAGTGATTTCCTATTTTTGAAGCGCTATTGAGTTTGAATTCTCTGATTGTGAGTAGTACTCCGTATATATGGGGGATTTCGTCATGTTACTCAGCCTGCGGTGTAGGTAAGAAAGAAAAGATATAAATAAACAAGTCAATAAAGATAACGGGCAAAAGATGGAGAATGAAAGAAAAAAAAACACTCCCCCTGCAAGAGGCAAACCATGGATGAGGCATTGCACGGCGATAACAAAGAGATGACCGGGGGGCTGTTTGTTGATGCTGCTTTGTCTCTCCAGGCTGTACCTTTCAAGTTCCCTGTACTCCGTACTCCGTACTTCGTACTGCTGACCGACCAGCACCCGGAAAGAAACAAAATACATATCCACATTAATCTTTCCAGGGTCCGGTATTGTTATGTGTCCAGTATCCAGTATCCAGTATCCAGTATCCAGTATCCAGTATCCAGTATCCAGTACTCCGTATCCAGTGTCCAGTGTCCACCAAAGACCCATTCGTTCCGCTGTTTTCTTTGCCCAGGGCGAGACCGCATTGAAAGAGATCCGGATGGTGGGGATGGGCGAGCGCTACCGGATAACTTTTCCCACTATTTTCAGGGACCAACTATCTACGGATACTCCGTAATGCCTTGCCTTTTTATTTTGTCAAGTATTTCTTACTGGTCAGGGCGTCAGGGCTGTTGTTTCAATCTTTACGTCCAAAAAGAAAGTGCCCTACCAAAGTATACCGACTTAATCGCCTGCGCTTGCTTCGGCTGATCCACCTATCCGTCGTGCTAATCAGTTTACAGTGTTGGTAGAATCCTGCAGGGCGTACGGAGTAATCCAGTCGCCTTTTTGAATTTTTTTCTTTTCCCACTTGGACCTGTTTTGAACGACCACCGGAATAGTGCTCCGGGATGGAGAGTTGCTGTCAGTACGGAGTACGGAGTATCTACCTACTATGATCCCCTGAGAACCCCATCATCGGATCCTGATGAGAGGATTAAATCCACTTAAGGACCTTTGATGCATGGGGCGGCGCAGGAGTGTTGGTTCCAGGTTGTACTGCGCTGTTCCCTTTGTTGGGCGAAGCACTCAAAGGATTCGAGAGTCGAGACAGCAAAGCACCGCCTCCACGCATTGTCCTATGTGACTATATATAAGATGAGCAAGGCAACTCGCAAATCTTTACTCGATCGAACTGGATTTTTTTTTTCCTGGACATCTTTTCTTGTCAAGCGGCGTGTGGTGGCCCACTTTGCCGTCCATCAATCATCGTATTCATACCTTTTGCTTTTTTTCGTTTCGTTTCTTTTTTTTTTCTTTTTTGGAATATCGCCTCCACGACTTCGTACTCGGCCGTGCCACTTATCCGAAGCAAGGGCCTGGGCTATGATTCTGAAGTATTATATAGTTAAGGAAGTTGCTGGCCCTTACCTTTCGATCATTTCGCTCCTCCCGCCTTTTACCGTTTCTCAGAACCAGATCGGCCTATACTCACCATCTCCGCCCAAATGAACCCAATTGACCTCTCGTCCTTGGAAGGTCCGCCTATCATCCATCGCCCGCATTCCACAAACCCGAGTAATCTCCCCAGCATACGGTTAGATTGGTCGCCAGTTCCACTGGAATCATTCGATGGTATGCCAAGCCGTCCTCCACGGCCAGCATCCGCTGACCCGGTGTCATCTTCCCGAAAGAAGTCCCCTAGTACAGTATCTCGCGTAAACTGGTATCGCCGTGATCGATCCAATATTCAACGTCCAGAACGCTTGACGCCGGGAAATGGCATTCACAACGATAGCGCTGAACGGAGGATCGATTACTCTCCTATGCACCGCCCCAGTTCTCACCTGGGTCACTCCTCCCCTCAGAGTCCTTGTAACTCGCATATCGGACTAGAACGGCACACTCGTACGCAAGAGGTTTCGCCACCCCACCAAATCATTTGGCTCGACGAACAAAATACCTGGGTGCGAGCTGATATCGCCGCATCAATGCCACCGTATCAGGCCAACGGAAATCTCTCGCCGGATGGATTAAATACTCGCCAAGTGTCAACAAGCACTCCTTCTCGCTCGATGGATATATATTTTTCGACTAATGGTGACCGGGAGGCTGGCATTGCTACCTCTCCACCCCCGCCATACGAACGGCATATATTTGATCAGCCGATATCATCGCCGCGAGCGAGTCCGGGGGAGCATTCGTCGCAAATGACCGTGCACAATTCAATGTGGGCAGCCGTTGCGGGGCGGAGGGCACATCGGGCTCATTTTGGCAATTGAGAGGAGCACTGCATAGTATGTTTCGGTAGATGTTCCAGAGTCTGGACCGCCTGCATTGGCTCACCGCATCATGGATTATATTAACGGAGGTCAAAGTGTTCAAGTTGCAATTTGCCGGTCCTGCAAGATGAGACTGGCCGAGAGTATATTTTGGGCTTGTACCTGGTGCACTGACCACACGCAATCCCATTCGCGTTTGGCTTCTCCTTGTTTGGCTATTCAACGGCGCTCTGCTAGCCAAGCTAGTTCGGTCATTACATCTGTCAACAGGGAGATATAAAAACAGCTTCTGTCATAGTCGATAGTGCATTGTGATCGCTGAGCACGGACGGCGGCTGTCAGTTCTCGACTGTGACTAAGAACATCCGAAACACCTGATGACAGGTTTACGAAACATCGTGTATATATCACACTCGGTACGGAGTAGTAGATCCATTCATACGCCTCCAAAGCCTTACACTGTTCATTTGTCTTGCGAATAACCGAGTCAACGGTGGACCAAGATGGCACGCGGATACCACGTGGCGATCATTGCGTCCCGGCCCGCCAGTTCTCTCTCCAACCGGTGAAAGACTTGGAACCGCAGACGCGGATCTGCAAAGGGACCAACTGTCGATACGGGTTAAAAAAAAAGGGTGGCGAATCGCCTAGAATTGTCTGGAACGTTTAAAAAAGAAAAAAAGAAAAAAAGAAAAAAGACCGCCGACGGAGTGGACCTAACAGTCGAACGAGACCGGGAAAGTGAGAAGAGGCCGTCCTGGAAGACTGAGATGGGATGGGCCGCGTTGGCTGGGACAGGTGATAGGGGAAGAATTCCGTGGTACTCCGTACTTTGGTAAAAAAAAAAAAAAAATTGAAAAGAAAAGAGCAGAAAAAGATAAATCCTCCGTAAAGGCTGGCACTGGGTATTTGCTATGGAAACCAGAAAGCGTCATGCATAGATTTTGGTGTTATAATTGGTTTCTGGCGTACGGATTGGTGGAGTGGATCTGACCCTGGTTGATGGGGGCTCGTCTCCTTCTCATGTTTAGTATTTAGTATTTATTTTTTTTTTAAATTCATTTTTTTTTTTGGTATTAGGTAGCCATGGGACGGTCATTTCTTTTTTTTTTTAGTGTCTGTCGGACAGGAGATCGTAAGGAATTAACTGGTCTGGACTGGTGACAGTCAGACTATGGGACTGTTAATAGTGAGACGTTTCTTTCAACAGGCGATGAAAGATGGATGGGATTCGACGATAACTGCACGCTAACCAGAGTTCGTCACCATCAATCACCAGCCTCCATGATTTTTTTTTTTTTTTTTTTGCAAGTGGAGGGAGAGAAACCACAAATAAATAAGACTACACTAAGGAGAGAGAGTCATTACGGCTTGTTATTATATAGTTGAATTGCTCACTCGAGGGATCGCCAGCCTCAATTTCTACACCTTCTCCTCCTTCTCCTCTCTTTCTCCTCAAACCGTTTTTTTTTTCCCATTCACTGACCGTGACCACCAAAAAAAAAAAACTATTAGGACTGCGCCATTGTCATCATGACTGAACTCTTTGTCTAGAATTGTGTTCATTGCTTTTGTACTCCGTACATTTTTCTTTTTTATTGTTGAAGCGGATTTACTTTTTAATTGTTATTGATTTTTGATCTTGTGAGCTTTTTTCGCAACCCAAGTTCTCCGGGGAAAAGTTTTATTATCATTTATCATCCATTCTTTTTTTTT
>ML739381.1:0-18965 GCA_009193565.1 Aspergillus coremiiformis
AAAAAAAAAAAAAAAAAAAAAAAAAAAAAAAAAAGGGAGTCTTATTTAAAGACACCCAAAGATAAAAGAAATTTTTCAGTCTTTGAACCTCACTTCCCTTTCACTCTTTCCCCATTCTTTTTTCTTCTTTATTTTTGCGCAACCGATTGTGGTTGGGCCTATCGCCCCTCCTTTCCCCCCCCCCCTTCGCAAGCAAGAAATCGTGACTACCCGGTTCCAGAGTCTGGACAGGCTGTGGCCGGGGCAGGAATGGACTCGTTGATGAGGCGACTTACAACTGTGCTTTGATTCGGCCTCTTTTTCCTTTTGTCGCTTTCTGAGTTCTCTCTTACGCCAGGATCACGTTGGCAACTAATTCCTCGTCCCCCGTCTTCAAAGTCATATCAGATTCGATGATGGACATCAATTCACTCCTTTCGCCACAGGATTCAAATTCCCAGTCCGGGCGTTCGTCGCCCACGGTGGGCCCGGCATCTGTCAGTAACCCATCGATGCCGTCCACCGGGCCATCCCAAAAACCTTTGCGCAAGAGTCGCGCCGGTCAAACGAGGCAGGGGATGACCTCTTCCCCGCTTGCGCAGCACGTATTCGCTCCGCCGCACGTTTCGGAACCGTCGCCGCCAGCGATAAGCCCGACAGTTGGTCCAAGCATAGGTGGGGGAAGCGGAACTCCGCCGGCAGCAGACTTACCTCCTCCGAGACAGCCTTCCACCCCGGGGATGGATACGCTCGCTGATTTAGCTTCGATGCAGCATCACCAACCTCAGCGCTCGAGTGCCCCGCTCCTAAGAAATACCGAATCCTACGAGAGTCAGCTTTCGCCCTCGACGATGTATCCCCATGTTAGTTCCGTTGCTCACAATACACCCACACCGCGATCGTCCTTCGATATAGCCATGTCTGACGGCCCGAGTGAAGCCGCCCGAAGAAACTATATGGATACATCGTTGGTTCCCAATGCACAGCGACTAGCCACGGAGCTGTTTACTCAAATTCAAGAGAATCCCCAGTCTCACGACGCGCATGTGAACTTCGTTCGACTCCTCCATGCGGGCTTCGTGAACCATGTATACCCGCCGAACAACCCCGATATTCACGGTAATCCGCGGAAATATGACCTGCTCAAGGATATGCGGACCGCTCGTGAAGAGATGGACAAGCTCTTTGCAATGGGTGAAGACCTCTGGGCGGAGTGGATACAGGATGAAAGCATGCTTGCACAAACTGTAGATGAGCGCATCGCAGTCATGGAACTGTGCCAGCGGTCGGTAGAGGAAGAATACGGTAGTACGAAGCTATGGAGTATCTACGGAGAATGGGTTCTTTACCTCTACAATTCTGCGCACGGTGAGGGTGGCCCAAATCAGTGGACGGAAGAGGACCGCATGATCGGTCGCGAGGTTTTCTCCTGGCAGTCAGTTTTGGACGTCTGGCAGAGAGGTGCCGAGGCAACTCGATGGAGGATCCACGATAGCCATCTGGTCTGGGATCGACTGCTCGACTTGCAGATGCAAGACACCGCGCGAAACCCAACTCAAGAGAAAATTGGACACGTAAGGGGCTTGTTTGACATCAGACTGCAGACCCCTCATGCCAACTGGGACCAAACCTTTCAGACATTCTCGGGCTTTGTCTCCACCTATTACAACGCAAATTACGAAAAAATCATGGCGGACACTGCAGGCCGATATGCAACTGCTTGCAAAGAAAAATACTCCGCGCGCGAGGAGTTTGAGATCAGACTCCGCAACGCTACCGAGTCAGGTGACCTCACTCTGGAGTGGAACATATTCACGGAGTACATTGAGTGGGAAGTCAGCAACAACCATCGAAAGCGCCATTCTCACTTTGACTTGGTCAATGCTGTCTACCAGCGGGCAGTCCTTCGATATCCGACTGATGCCGACAGGTGGGAGGACTTAGTCATGTTTCTCATCGATGAATCTATGCATGGTAATGCGAACACCACGACGATTTCCACCCTTGATCGTGCGACTCGGCACTGCCCGTGCTCCGGCACACTCTGGTCTCAATATTTGCTCAGCTCGGAGCGGGAAGGGCAGTCCTTCGCCAAGATTGCTGACATCAAACACAAGGCCACCAGCACTGGTCTTCTCGATGCGGGCGGAATGGAAGAGGTCCTCAAGGTACATACGGCATGGTGCAGTTACCTCCGCCGGAGAGCGTTCATGCCAGACTCCACCGACGAAGATCTCGACGTCGCAGAAGTTGGAATCCGTTCGGCCATCGAAAGTGTCCAAGAATTGGGTGAAAAGAAATACGGTCGGTCCTATCAGGGTGATCCCCTGTTCCGCCTGGAACGTATCTATATCCGTTATCTAAGTGAAAGCGGCAGCTGGGATAGCGCGCGGGAAACTTTTAAGGGGCTTGTGGGCCGCCGAGGCAACAGCTACGAGTTCTGGCTCACGTACTACGAATGGGAGTTGATCTCGTGGAGCAAGTTCGTGCAAGGCGAGGCCACCGTTGATGCTGCCCGTCGCACCCCTAACCCCAGCTATGCTACCGCTGTGTTGAAACAAGCCATCAAGCGCACCGACTTGGATTGGCCAGAGAAAATTATGCAAACCTATATCGCACATTGTGAGGACTATGAGGACTCGGAAGAATTGCAACTGGCCATTCTGGAGACTAGAAAGGCGATGCGGGCTGTCACTGCTCGACGAGAACGAGACGCGAGAGAACTGGCGGCACAGCAAGCACAGCAGGCTCCAGGATCCGGGCAAGCGCCACATCCCGAAAAGAGGAAACGAGAGGAGGAGACGAGTGTGAATGGCTTACCTGCTAAAAGGGCTCGCGGAGAGGAGGAAGCCCTGTCTGCGGAAGCCGAGTCAACCGCCCTTCAACGGGACCGCGAAAATGCAACAGTTGTGGTGAAAAACTTACCCCATCAGATTACCGAGCATAAAGTTCGACAATTTTTCCGTCATGTATGCCAGTCTCCTTGATCTTCCCTTTGATGAACTGAAGACTAATTGGCAGTATGGTAGTGCGGTACGATAAACAGTGTGAGGATGCTCCCGGGCGACGAAAACTCGGCGGTTGCAGTTATCGAGTTTAATTCAAAAGACGAAGCCCTTGTTGCCCAAACCCGCGATCAGAAATCAATTGATGACAATACCATCGAAGTCCAGCTCGGGTCATGCCCAACCTTGTTCGTAGCAAACTTCCCCCCGGAGGCAGACGAAACGTACATCCGTGATCTGTTCCACGAAGTAAGTTGTGGCCGTCCCTAAACCATTCCTTCTCTATCACTGGACCTTACTGATTCCACAGCAGTCTGGCGAGGTGATTGACGTTCGCTTCCCATCTCTCAAATACAATACGCATCGACGCTTCTGTTACGTGCAGTTCAAGACTTTAGAGGCAGCAGATAGCGCCACGAAGTTGGATGGGACTACGGTCGGTAACAATCTGAAGCTCGTGGCTAAGATCTCGGATCCTTCTCAGAAACAGGACCGTTGCGGTCCTATGTACGAAGGGCGGGAGGTCCATGTGTCGAACATTCACTGGAAAGCCAATGAGGATGACCTCCGGGAGCTCTTCGCAAAGTATGGGACTGTGGAATTGGTCCGCATCCCCAAGAAGGTCGACGGGGGCAGCAAGGGTTTTGGCTATATCGTCTTCTCATCTAAAGAGGAAGCCACTGCGGCTCTTGCCATGCATGAGCAAGAATATCGATCGCGGGCCCTCCATGTGAAAATCTCCACTCCCCAGAGTGCTAAGCGAAGCTCGACCACCATCGTGTCGCGCGTTGGGAAATCTCAGTCCCCCGCTGCCGAGGTCAACGGCCATCGGAAGTCGGCCGATACGGACGGTCGCAGTGGCGACCGGGCAGCGCGCACGCTGGGACTGATGAATATTCCTGACACGGTGAACGACGCGCGCGTCCGGGCCCTTGTTGAGCCGTACGGCAACTTGGTCAAGATTGTCTTACGGCCCGATCACCAGGGAGCTATTGTCGAATTTACCAATGTCAGTCACGCCGGCCGGGCTTCTTTGGAGCTCGAAGGCCAAGAGATCGTCCCGGGGCGCAAATTGCATGTGGGCACGGTGCCTGAGATGCTGAAGCAGTCAGCCGAGACAAAAGATGGATCCATACAGCCGAGCAAGCGGAAGGAGAAGCAAGGGGCATTCCTGCAACCCGCGGGCCCGATCAAGCGACCTCAACAGCCGGGTTCGCGTGGCGGCCGACGAGGGGGTCTCGGGATGAAGCGTGCCGCACTTCTCTCTCATGGAGAATCGCGCGCACACGATGGAGAGAAAATGATGACGACGACCATGATGACGACCGACAGCGCACCCTCTGCGGAAGGGGGGAAGACGAAAAAGAGCAATGGTGACTTCCGTGCGATGATCCAGCGGGGTCGAGAAGAGTGAGATTTGGCGCAAAGGATTGCATGGCAGGTTTGGCGTTGCTCCTCCATTCGCTTGGCTTGATATTATTATTATTTTTTTCTTTTCTTTCTTTGCTTTCTTTTTTCTTTTTATGAAATGATTCATTTGATATCTGTCACATTGGTCCCTGGTGGGTACGCTTTCACACTTGCATTGCCATGTTTGTTGTATGAGTATTATCAAGTTTCTACCACTATTTGCAGCTGGATTTGCAGCTTGCGCTCCAATGTAGATTACTTTGTTGTATTCTTGTCTCGCATGACGATTGCGAACTTGTTCTTCTTCGCCAGACTCCTCCATCTCTGTAGTTGCTCGAAACCCGAGCTGGATCGCTTTCGATCGAGGTGGTGGTTTGATAATCGTACCTGATTTATCGCAAATCATCATAAAAGAATTATTCCCCCGTCAACGGCGGGCGCCAGAAATTCCCCGCAAGGCAACGCTTTGACCGATCTTTTCTGTGCGACCTTTCGTGCAGGCACCTTTTTTGCGGGATTTTTTGGTATGCAGTCGTTGGGTGACCATCCATACAAGGAACAAGTAGGATGATCGCTGGGGGGGGTCACGGGAGACTGAGAAATATAGATAGAGAGATCACTATATAGAGAGAGAGATAAATAGATAGATAGATAGATAGATAGATCAAGACAGAATGATTCTGTTCTGAGTACTCCGTACTCCGTATCCAAATATCATATCAAAATATTCCAGTGGAGGACCTGAGGCAGGGAAACTCAATCTAAGTAATCTAATCTATTCCGTACTCCCTTCTGTCACGTCCATCGTCTCTCTTCCTCCTTTCTCTCTCTCTCTCTCTCTCTCTCTCTCTCTCTCTCTAACTGGACTGGACTTCTTTCATCCGTTTCTTTCCTTTCTCTTCTTGTTATATTAAAACATCAATCCTCCCGAGATTTCTCTCGAGCCCTGTCCTTCTACTTCTTCGTCACCTCCGATCGCCGCCCCGTCAATAACTCAACAAGTGAACTTATCTCCCTCTGTCGTCATCATAGTATTACAACTGGAACGATGGACTTCCATCTGGTCCCGCGCAGCGAAGACCGAAATTACACCGGCTTTCTCACCAAAACCATTGTCTATACGTCAACTTTAATCATCTTCCTGGCCTGTAAGTACGGTCTTCGTAGTGTAGTATGACGAACAAGCTGATTGGGCGTGGCTGGCCAGCATTCGGCTTAACAGTGTCATCCATCGTGGTCCCAAAATGGATTAGCTATCACAACGAGCAGGTGCGGAGCGAGCCCGACTCGAATGGAGATTCACTTACTCACCGTCAATGATCTAGGTCTGGTATTCATACGGCCTCCACCGGCGCTGTTCCTCTGTCACCGATTCCTGTCAAAGCTTCCCCCTGCGAGATGATTGCAGTGGCCGGGGCCGCTATTTCTGTTCCATGTGGCGCTCCGTCGCATTCCTCATGTCCTTTGCCGTCGTCCTGGAGGGCATGAGTATCGTCGCATACTTGATCATATTATCCGGCGGGAAGCGACTGCGCGAATCCGGCTGGAAGGTTCTGAGTTTGTTAATCATTTTATCGGTCGCCGTGCAGGCGTCGAGCATGTCCATTGTGGTAGGTTACGTTCGATCTGACGGAGTTGAACGACGCGTGGATACTAAACCTGTCGCTCCAGGCCTATCTATACGACCACGAGGAGCGGTTTTTCGTCGGCTGGAAACTCGACGAATCGTGGATCTATTGCATCGTCAGCTGGTGTGTCGGCTTGTTTTGTGCAGCCTGTCTTATAGTAGCTGGCCGAGTGCTGCCATCCGAAGGTGGTTACGAGTTGATTCCAGATCACTCTTAACACATTGCATTCATGGGAGGGATTTGTCCACGGCGGTATGATTCGATTTAATATAGGGTTACGGCGATGCGGCATTTTGATGATTCTCTTTTTTTCGTGCAGCCTCATGCCTCGTTCGTGTTTCTTGCTCTCTGTCTTCTTATTTTCCCTCCCACACACACACTCTCTCTCTCTCTCTACTTCTTTATTCCTCAAGCTTGGCCATGTTCGCGTTGCTTGACTTGATTGTACATACAGACTAGATGTCTACGAGTAATGTTAATGACATGTGAGTTCCTTTTCAACTCCTATTCATCAATCAACCAAAAAAACAACTGACCAAAATCACAGAAGTCCACCAGAAACAAAGAATGAGAAACAACCTCAACCCTGAACCCCCTACACAACCCCATTCCCATTAACTCTCCTTCTCCTCTTCTTCACCACCGGAGCCAAAACCCAAGACTGAAACACCGGCAACAGCTCAATATCCGGAAACACAATCCGATCACCCGGTACGCCCCGTTCCCGCAAAGCATCCAAATACCCCCGAACCCGACACACAAGACCCCGAAGATCCGCAAACGACCTCCCCCGTCCAACCTCCATCAAAAGCCACGCAGGCACCGGCGAAGACACAACAACCGGCTTCCGACGCCCCCGCAACATAGACCCCCCCTCCCCACCACCAGAGCTCGACGCCGAAGAGACAATAACATCCGTATCCCACGCATTAGAAACAATCCCTCCGCCCTCATTCTCGCGTCCACAAGAAATCTGCATCCCCCCCCTCAATCTCTCCTCCTCCCGCTTCCGCAACACAACCTCCCACCCCTTCACCCCGCCCCACTGCTCCATTCGCCCCAGCACAACCTGCAACAACTCGCATTGCGTAAACGGCCAGTCTACCCGGTATCGGGCCCGCTGGTAGTGCTGTCGACAGTAATGGACCCACACGTGGGTCGGGAACCGCTTCGTGGCTGCTTTGTTGCGGCCGAAGATGTGCGAGATGACTTTTCGTCGTGGGTTGTTGGCTTCTGCGGTTGCTGGGCAGGGGGTTGTGAATTCGCAGGGGGCTGGGGGGAGGGGTTCTTGGGGTTCTTGGGGTTTGGGGTTGGGGTTTGAGGGCATGTTGGTTTTTTCGTTTGGTGGGTGGGGATTTGGGGATGGGATGGGGTATATTGGGTGATGGAGGTTGGAGTTTTATATTACTTCGAGTTTCTGTTCTGGGGTTGTGTGGGTTGGTACTCCGTATCCTATTTGGGGGTCGTTGGGTATATTTTGATGCCTAGTCGGGGATTGCCGAGTGGGATGGGGATTGTTGTGGTTGTTTTGTGGGAGGGGGACAGAGGATTTCCTTCACTGTTTGAGGGGATTTGCTACTTATGGAGAGTTCCTGGGAGGTCTTGGACGGGATGGTTGGTTGGAAGTTATTTATTCATTGTATGGAATGATGGCGTTGATAGAGAAGCGGCAAATCAGAAAACAACGGACAAAAAAACAACTTCAATGCGATGCGAGGTACTACTGTAATCAACTCATATTCGCTCACATCAAATCGGGACACCCAGTGTCCAAATATCCTTCAATCTGCGTATGTATAGAATCTGTAGGTATACTCCAGAACGCCACCCGAAGGTATATATCCCAAAAACACAGGCATACGTTTTTGATTTTCCATGCAGTCGCATAGGCCGTAACATAAAAAGAAGAAGGTTCATCGAATCATGCTGCATACCCTGCAGGCAGCTTTGGGACGTATCTCCTCAGCGCCCGTCCATTGCTGCACCCCACCGACCCAATATCGATCGTATTTAACTCCCGGCTGAGCGCATCCATCCCCTGGTTCCCACTCCTCACGGGATAGTTCTGGTTTATCGGCTGCGCGATGGGCAGCTTGGCTGGAATTGGCGGGCCGGAGTGGACCGGTGCGTACAGGCTGGACGGTGAGTGGCCGCGGGGAGACGGGGAGACAGAGCTCCGATGGGAATGGGATGAGAGGGTTCCGTTCGGGGAGCTAAGTGCCCGTCTGTGTCCGTAGGGCGAGACTGCGCGGCCACGGTTCACCTCCCCTGGAGATATTCGACTAGCGGAGTCAGGCACGTATGATTGGGGTCGCCTATATCGTCCGTCTACCAAGGGTCTGGATCGTGGGGCGAACTCCTTGACGAGCGGAGGCGGTCCGGGGCTCCTTTTTCGAGGAACGTTCTTGAAGCGAACTACCACTCCTGATTTCTTGGTCTTTCGCTCTGGTTCTGGGGCCCAGGTATCGGTAGGAAGATGGTCAGAGGGATCGATCTCGCGCCCATCGTCGCCGATGATGGGACCTGGGTCCCGCGCTGCTTCCCTCTCAAACCGGCGGGCCGCTTCCATCGCCTGTGCTGGTGTTTCATATGCCGGTTCTGGGTCACGAAGGACGGCCACGCGAGCTGCGTTTGGATTGATGGCATCATATGAATCAGGCGAGAATGGAATTTGCGATGCTCCTCGTTCCCCCAAGAGCGGTGGCCGCGGACTGACAGATTTCCTGCGAGGAACGAGACGAGTTTCAAACGATTGTGTTGACTTTCGGCTCACGAGCGACCGGCGGTCATCCACAATAGGCGGTGCAGATTCTACGGGGTAGGGGAGAACAACGGATGTCGGTTCAGGAGGCATGATGACCTCTTCGATTAGCTCACTGCGTCTTCTGCTCCGGCGCCTTTCCTGGGCGGCACGGTCTGATTCAGCCTCTGCAATGGCAGGATCAAAGCCGGCGACTAGACTGGGCGGCATGGGCGGCCCGTTCGTATGTTGGGGGAGGTCCTGGAACCGGCCCCCGTCGGACGGCATATGGGACGGCAACGACAGGTTGATTTCGTTGGAGATCCGGGGGGATGCAAACTCTGGCGAGTAAGCTTTGTACGAAGGGGTTGGTGACGGTACTAACTGCTGACTGGACTGAACCAGGCCTGATCGATGAATCGGGGGCGGTGGCGGTGGACCTTCCTCTTCTTCGTCTTCCACCCGTGGCTGCATCGTTGCATACTCTGCCGGCAGGTTTTCACGGCTACTAGGGGGGCGCATGGGACTAGTCTCGTTGACCAGAGAGTTGCTATGGGAGCGCGGACGGGGTTCAGATTCCACCGGATAGGAGCCATACTCTACCTGAGGATCATGGACACTGACCGGGGAGCGTTGTCTGTACCTTGAGACCTGCTGTCCTTGGACTATTTCATTGGGCACATATTGCTCTGTAGGAGCGAACGAATAATGGTTGCTGTGGTGGCTACTCGGACGAGGTGGTGTAACCTCTGGCATTGGTGCGTACTTCTCCGGTCCAGATCGACTTGTTGGCCGGTCATGTCT
Organism: Aspergillus coremiiformis; assembly: GCA_009193565.1. NCBI lineage: Eukaryota > Fungi > Ascomycota > Eurotiomycetes > Eurotiales > Aspergillaceae > Aspergillus > Aspergillus coremiiformis. The sequence goes on from ML739381.1 coordinate 9,567, forward strand.
AGAGGAGCGAAAGTCCGCCGGTGGCACATTTCCGTATCCAGACCGCGGTCGTCCGTGAAAGCGCGCATCGGAAGCTTCCGACCTTTCCCGGTACGGGTGGTAGGATAGTTCCTGCGGGTGACGCTTGGAGGGAGGTGGGGCATGATGGGATGGGGGTTGACTCCATTCTCGGTGAAAATCATCTGGGGTTTCGTAGGTTCTCCCTGAGCGCGACGGTGGTGGACCATATGCTGTCACATCAAAGGCAGCCTCGGGTGGCACCGAATTTCGGGACGAATGCCGCGGATACTCAGCTGGGGAAGGCGTCGAATGAGGATGTTCATGAACTGTGCGGGGAGGGGTGGAATGTGCATGCTCAGGAGCCGGACGAGGAGGAGATTGGGTTGGTGCTGGAAGAGCCGAAACAGTCTTCTCTGGGGGCCCCGGACGTGTCGGAGCTGACCCGGTAGGGTCACTGGGCAGCGGTCGTCGCTTGACTTCTTTCAGCTGCCGGGGTCCTGACAGAGATGACGACGAGCTAATCGGTGATGGACTTGAGATCAAGTGTGCGCTTGGGCTTGAACTTGAGCCATTGGATTTACTTTGGACGGGGACCTTCTCCACCGTTTGCATACGTCGTTCAATCACCGCCTCATCTTCTGGCCTAGTGTCGTAGTAAGTCATCTCAATACGGACCTCACCGGCATACTTCCCGCGAAATTGTAATGGGTGCCAATGGTCACTCTGACCACCTCCGGGAATGATCAGGTCTTTCAAATCAATCCACGTCTCGCCAATGAGGTCGGTTCGTTTATCGTCGTTGAATATAGATACCTTGAGCCTGAAATAGTCCGGAGACTCGTGTACGGTGAATCGAAGTTCTTGATCCCTAGACAACATTAGCATAGACAAGCCGGAATTGGACGGTTACAGAGAGGAGGAGAAGGGGGAAGGGAGAGAATTTTCATATAAATATCATATCCTACCATCTCGGTGTTTGACCACCACGCAAGTCAGTATCCGTTTTCTTCGCTTCTTTTCCTAAACGAGCCGCACAATAGGGATTCTGTTTCCCCATAGTCTTCCGGTTGGGCAGGTTCTTTGCCCGGTCGATGACGAGGACCAGTGTCCCAATGGCAGGCCCGTCAACGGACATGTCGGCGTAAATGCCAGCGGCATGGTTGAGCAACGACAACCGGGACGGTTTGGCAGCCATAATATAACGACTACCAATTGAAAAATCGTCCGAGATGGACGGAGGGACAATTAATAGACGGGACGGGATACAACTGGGAGCCACATCCGTCGCAATAGGAAGACTTAGCGGGAAGTGTGTAGGAATAGTGGACAAGACAAATAGAGGAAGACCAATGGTGGAGTCACGTAACACACCGAATACCTGCAGGGGGGAGGGGATTGTGTAAGAAGTGTTAATGTTTGATGAACAAAAAAAGACAGAAAGGAAGAGAGGGAAAGTGGATGATGAAAGGGAGGGGACAACAAAACAATGAAGAAATGGAAGTCTGACGATAAGACCTGATCGGAACGATAAACCCTATGCTATTCTTCCGATTTGATTGGTTGACAGCGGATCCGTGGATTTTTGGGGTGGCTGGGGGTGGCTGGCACTGAGTCTGAGACGGATGCCGATTGGTCAAGATCGAGTGTTCCTGCATGCAGTGCTGAGGCGCCCCACTGTCTCGGTGATACCCGACTTTACTTGGATAGGTTTAGGAAGTTTCAACTGCCACGGACTGGAGCCTCACACTTGTTGTTACTGTACACTTGTACGAAGTATTCAGATTTCAACTCCCATCCATGTATTCCAGCCACACCAATTCTCCTTCTCGTCGACCGACATTCTTTCCAAGATTCCCCCTTTCCTTTTCATATTAATTTAAATTGACATCCTCTTGACCCGCGGGAGAGTCGAGACCATCCAGCATTCATGCCGAGTCACAGAGTGTCCACTGCCCAGTGCAGTTCTCCACATTAAAAATGTGGGTTACATACCTTAAAAACTTAAGACACGGGCTCCGTTTCCTGATCAGAAATTGAAGATGCAGCGTCATCGGGATGATTCTTCCTCCACCTCGTGAGCTGTCAACTCTAGGTTTCACAGCACAAAAGAAGAAACAAAAAAAGAAACAAAAAATAAAAAATAAAAAATCTCCTTCTCGAGTCTGCCAATACCAACCGCGATCCCTGTCCACCAAAAAAAAAAAAAAATAATAATAATTTTTAAAATGGTTGCCTGTCTGAATTGAATACGGAATTCCTATTTTCACAGCCACGACGGCAAACAGGCACTGATGTTTTGAACATGACCTCACTCCATTCGCTACTATTATTAACCCCTCTATGGGTGAATCCTAGCAAATACAGTCAGCTTAACACATAGCAAACCCCCTTGTTGTTGTCAGCCGACGAGCACGACAGAGTCTATCAGTGGGAATGTGGACGCTGGATACGGCCACCTACTACGGAGTACTCCGTACTGCCTGTATCATGTCAAATAACAACATAGTTCCCGACGCTACAGGTAATGCCCAGACCTCGTTCACATTGTCTCCAGTGAAGAAGCGGTCGGAAATACATACCTCGTCCACGGTCTAGAACGATATCTGGGGGTTATTTCCCTTCCACGTGGGTCACCGCAGTACTCCGTAGAGAGTTGGCAGATAATATTGACCGCATTCTCGAGCGATGGCCCGGAATGCGTTTGGGGTTTGACTGAGCACTTGTGGTCTTTTATATAGGCATTTAGAAGGGTCTCTTTCATCGAATTGGGGATGTGGTTTAGTGGTATAATGTTCGCTTAGCATGTGAAAGGTCCGGGGTTCAATTCCCCGCATCTCCATTTTTTTTTGCTCTTTGAAAGGTTGACTCTTTAGATACGGCCCGGGAGTCGTACAACTAATTAATTATACTATCACCGTGACCCCTACCCTAACTTTGGGACGCTCATCATCCTTGTGTTACTCCGTAGTTAGGGTTGGATTGGAGCCGATTCTAATATCTTGGGTCCGAACTCTTTGTTTTCAATTCCTTGGTTTCTCGATGAATACACTTTCTTTCCACAGCCCGCTCTATATTTAGGCATCGTATCGGCTCTTCAATGGCAGTTATCGTGATTCGGTTGTAAACTGATGCAAAAAATATATTGTTGTTAGATGACAGCAAAGGATGGCATCATCTTGTGCATCCACATCATGATATCACCAACCTCCGTACCCAATTAAATTAGTAGAAAGAGCAAGAGGCAAAGAAACCATCCATCCAAAAACAATAAAAAATACAACAAATAAAATAAATACGCCAGACATCACATTCGTTGACGAATTTCCTGAAGCTCTCTAGAATGGCTCTCTTCCCATGGGTGTTCTGTCTCCACAGCCCGAATGAGCTCTTCATGCCGCGGACTACGCGGCGTGATGTTAACATTATACGATTCCGGGTGGCTGATACCGCCAGGCTGGAATTCAATCCGGGTGTCAACTTCTTTGCCATCTTGAACCAGGTTGGTGATGGTAAAAGCTGCCAAAGATCGAGCAATGGAGATATAGAGGGTTGCATCAGCCAGGGTTTGGCCGGGACAGACACGGCGCCCAAAGCCAAAGACGAAAGAGTATGGGTTGACCTCGGGTTCCCGCCCGTCGTAGCCAAGGAAGCGTTCTGGTTTAAAAGCGAAAGGATCGGGGTAAGTATTCTCGTCGTGCATAAAAGCCCTGTATGTGAAGTCAGTGGGAATGGATAGCTATGCCAGGCAAAAAAATACGTGCGGAAAAGGGCAGTTAGCTCCGTTCCTGTGTAAAAATATATTGGCGGAATGGTACCGTCCTTTTCACTCGACAGAGTACCTCTAGCAAATGTGCCAAGGAAATAGGAAATAAAACGATGCGCACCAGACATTTGGGACCATCACAGATCCCTTGGGAAAGGCATATCCCTCGTACATGTCATCCTCAACAGAGGCATGTGCTATACCCATTGGGAGCACCGGATTGTATCGGAGAACTTCTTTGATTATGGCATTGATATATGGAAGATTCTCGCGATCCTGAAAGCCAGGTAAACGGGTTGTCCCTACAACACGATCGATTTCCTCTTGTGCCTTCCGCTGCACCTCAGGAAAGAGTGCCATCACGAGAAAGAAAGTTGTCACGGCAGATGCAGTCTGTAACAGATCAGTGTTGGCTCGATCAACCGACGCGTGGCCGAGCAAGGATGTATGTAGACCGTATCAAACCCCCCAGCGTAGAGGACAGCAGCAGTCCATTTTGCCACCGATTCTTCATCTGACCCAGGTTCAAGCTGGTTCCCGTGCTTCTGGAGCAAATTGGAAAGAAAACATGGCTCGAAGTCTTGCTGGGCTATTTGATGTTTCACAAATGCATATGGTACATCACTAAACGCTGCAACACTCCGTCGGAATGCTTTCGCCATTCGTGCGAACTGGGCTCCCGGAAACCATGAAGGTGCATACTTCACTGGACGTTTCGTCAGCGATACTATCAAGAATAGAAGTTAAGTATAGATACTCTTACAGATCGGAAGGAAATCCACAGCCCATGTCCCTGGAAGTAGTGCCAACCTAAAGGTTGCCATGGCCTCATCGGCAAGGTCAACAAGGGGATCAGGCTGGTGTGGCTCAATTGTATAGCCATATGCAATCTTGAGTATGATAGCACCCGTCTCTCTCGTGGGTTGTGAGCAGATGCGCTTGTAGTTTCATGAGGCAGCGCAAAACTTACTTGCGGATATGGTGGACCAGGTTGTCCGGATCCTCAAGTACTCGGAGAAGAAATCGACGGACCTCCAGGTCCTGCACCGCGTCAAATCGAGAAACGGATACCTTCGATCCAATCTGGTGGCCAAGAGCCTTCCGCTTTGTTTTGAATGAGGGGTCGGAATATGCCGTCATGCCTAAAGCCTTATCCCATCCGGCCCTGTCTGGTGTCAGTCACTGCTGGATGATCGGACTCCAAGTGAGGTTGACAATTTAGCAAAGTTGAAGGCAGGCCGTGACGACCAGATGGAAGAGCGCTTCTCTAGTATATCGCTTGCGAAGCGGGCGTCATTGAGGATGATGATGTTGTCGCCAAAAATGCTCACTGAGCTAATCGGTCCTACCAACTACTATCAGGAAGGCATTCTATGTTATGAGATACGTATGTACATACCATAGAGATCTTTGTGTTTCAGCCAATATTCCCAATCCCGTTCCACATGAGATGGCAGGTCATTCAAGTTGCCAATTATTGGGTTTCGGGGAGGCCCTGGTGGCAAAGGCCTAGAAGACTGCTTTCTGCTGAGAAGAAACCTGAGAAGATACAGGCCAAATAGGCTGATTGTGAAGGTCAGCAGTAGAAGGACCATTTTGGGTAGAGATTCTGTCCTCCCCACTGATTCTTAGGAGTTTTCGTGCTAAACCACAGTGGATACATTTGGAAGAGGGAGTTGGGGAGGCTTCCGAATAATAAGAATACAAGATTTTGGGGCAGAAATCAGGTTATCAGGTTATCATCATCAGGGAGGCTGGGAGTGGTTGAAAAATGATAGCACAGTAGACCAGCAAGTAAACAGTCTTGAATGTATGTACATATCGAAATACGGAGTAGAGAGTACGGAGTACTCCGGACAGGACGACATGATACCAGGCCTAGGTACTGTACAGTACAGTACATACATACTCCGTACTCCGTACGATAAGCGACGATAAGGCCAGTTGCCAGTAAGCAAAATAAAAACAACCCGTAAATCAGCATCAAACCATCCAACCAAAACTTCCCAAAGATCCAGAAAGATGCAAGGCCTCACCCCTTCCCAAGTAACCTCCTTCCATGAAAACGGTTACCTAGTCCTCCCAAACTACCTAACCCCCACCGAAATCACCTCCCTCCTCAGAGAAACCCAAACCCTCCTCGACACCTTCCCACTAGACTCCCACCCGCTAACGCAGTTCACGACTGGCGACGACGAGACAACCGACAACAAACCCCACGTCGGCGATGATTACTTCCTCACCTCGGGCGACAAAGTCCGCTTCTTCTTCGAACCCGATGCCTTCTCATCGTCCCCCGACCCCACCACCGGCAAACCCGTGCTCCTGAAGCCCAAACAGCAGGCGGTTAATAAGATCGGACACTCGCTGCACTCGCTCTCGCCGCCCTTCCGCGCTGTCTCGTTGTCGGAGCGCAACGCGGCCCTTGCCAGGTCCTTGGGGTTCAGAGATCCCCGCGTTCTACAGAGTATGGTTATTTGTAAGCAACCGGGGATTGGGGGGGCCGTGCCGTCGCATCGGGATTCGGAGTTTCTGTATACGGATCCGCCGTCGGCGGTTGGGTGGTGGTTTGCGTTGCAGGATGCGGGGCCGGGGAATGCGACGTTGGGGATGTATAAGGGTTCGCATCGGGGGAGGAAAGGTGCGGTGAAAAGGAGGTTTGTGAGGAAGAATGATGCGGAGGGGAGGGTAATTGGGACGGCGTTTGTGGAGAATGAGGGGCCGGGGTTGCCGAAGGGGATGGAGGAGGACGTGGAGGCGGGCCAGGAGCTGAAGGATGGAGATGAGGATGAGGATTTGGAGATCTTGGAGATTCAGGCTGGGTCGTTGGTTTTGATCCATGGAAATGTTTTGCATAAGAGTGAGAGGAATACCAGTGAGCGGAGCAGGTTTGCCTATACCTTCCATGTTATCGAGGGTGCCGATGGATGGAAGTATGATGAGAGGAATTGGTTGCAGCCTCCGGAGAACGGGGAGGGCTTCTCGAAGTTGTATCAATGATTGATTGATAGATAGCTAGGCGTGGGCTTGTTGGGATGTATGGGATGGACGTCAATATCATCAATTGCGCTAGTTACATCTATATTGCCATGATACAGTTGGGCGATCCCAAACCCCGAACTCCAACCAGGTATCCAGTAATGCAACCAATCTAGTCAAACATCTGCTTTTATATGCCGAGCCGTTGTATTTCAGTTCCGTAGCGGCTCGATTAGGCCGCCTTCAACATATCAAGCATACCCTTGGTCTGGTACGCTTGATGTGCCATTTCCACCTCGTCTCGCACGCGTCGGTGCAACCGGTCAATCATCTTATCGATCTGTGCCGACTGGCCCAAATTTGCTGAATAAATATCAAGTACGTTCATGGCCACTTCGACGCTGAGCTTTACCAGCCGAGGTTGGCTGATATTCGTATACACCCACTGCAGCACAGGCTGCAGGGTCACCTCGTCACGGCCTTGTAACGAAGCACGGAGCGCGGAACGGTGACGAAGTGCGGTTAGAAGAGTAAGCTGTGCGGTCTTGTCGCCTAAAGCCAGCACTTGGTCAAGGGCGGCAGAATAGCGGGCTTTGCGAAGGTCGTGTTCCCAGGTTTGTTCCTTCTTCCGCTTGCGGTCCTGACCCTCAATCACAATGTCCACCCCCTCGCCAACGAAATCACGACCGCGGAAACGCTTTTCCCAGCCGGAACCCCGTAGTCTCTTTTGCTTGGCCACTTTACGGTCATGTTCTTCCAACTTGCCTTCGAGCAAAGCTTGCATTTCCTTCCTCCGTTCCTTCTCCTTGATCTTCTGCTGCCCAGAGAGTCGAGTCTTGATCGACAATAGACCGGATTGCATACCGACTGCAATGTGCTTATCTTCTTGTGCGGGTCCAGATGTGATGGCACGAAGTGAAAGAATGGGAGACGGGTACTTGGATCCGGACACCATATTCCATCCAGTCGTTTCAAACACCTTCATGTGACCGTCCAAGGCACCACTCAGCAGTCTCTCTCCATTCGAAGCCAAAGCCAGCGCTGTGACAGTCTTTTGATGGTTCTTAATCATATGCAAAGGCTTTCCAGCCACAATATCCAGCACAGCAATCTTATTATCCGCTGCCGCAAGCACCGTAGTACCCGCTGGCATCGGTAGAACGCTTTCAATGGGAGCTCCCATCTTAAAAGTCATCGCAGACCGACTCTCCACACGCGGATCCCACAACCGCACAGTCCGATCGTAACTACCTGACACCAATAGTCCCGAAGAAGCCAGCGACCCGGGCATGAATGCACCACTGCGCACATAATCAGTGTGTCCAACAAATGTCTTTACGCTGTTCTCGCTCGGAAGGTCCCAGAGTCGAACGGTGCGGTCGTCGCTACCGGTGAAGAGAGAGGTTGGATCGCTAGGCGAGAACCTGCTAACCCAGACAGGCTGCTTATGCTCCTTCCATGTCTTCAGAATCGCGCGCGAATTCACATCGAACACCTGAACCGCACCTGTATCGTCACCAGCAACAACCACACGACCATCAGGACGAACATCTGTGCCTCGTACGGTATCATCAAAGCGAGTGATGGTGCGAAGGAGTTTCCGGGTGCGAATAGAGTAAATCTGGACTCGAGCGCCAGTGGTCACCGTGAAGACATCGGGAGGCTGAGTGAGAGATGGGAAGGCGGAGGCGGACGATGGAGCGGAAGGTTGTGTAATTAGGTTGACGGGGCCATTGGCGGGGGAAGGAATCAGCAGGGGATTCTTAAATGTCTTCCAATATTGCTGCTCTGGAGTCAAGCGAGTCGAAGGCAGCGCCGGGAGCTTGACTTGTTGGAGAGGAAGGACGGGGGCAGCCATGGCTGCTGTGGGCAGTTATTATGATTAATTATCGGGTTTTCTGGTGGTTGTAGTTGACTGAAGAGACTGAGAGAAGCTGGATTGGTAAATACAGCTCAACCACGAGCTGCGTTGGCGCTGCAAGTGTTGATGGGAATTTTTGAAGGTCTGGAAGTTTTTCTGATAAAATCGCATCGCGAAAAGTTCTATTGGCCCCAATGGGTGCTAGTGAGTTGTGGGCTTGTGTTTGTCCTGGCTTATATGGTTATTAAGGTGGACGTATTTCATCAAATTGGGGATGTGGTTTAGTGGTATAATGTTCGCTTAGCATGTGAAAGGTCCGGGGTTCAATTCCCCGCATCTCCATTTTTTAACTTTTTCTTTTTTTATCCCCCTTGGATAAAAAAGGCCATAAATCATTATAACTTCTCTGTGCAATAAATAACGCATAGGTTATGTCATTTTATATAGGGTCGTGTTAAAAGGACCTCCCAAAAAGCCATTTGGACCGCTCACTAAACCTAATACGGTTAGTAAAGCCATTTGGACCTCCCTACCCGGCGCTAGGCCTAAAGAGGAAGCGGTAAGGAATTAAAACAGTAGAATTAATGGTTCTGTATATCTACTATTATTATATGACAATAACGTTTTCACGGATATACTAATATTTATGCCTACTGTTCTACATTCTACAGTGGTAAAAATCCCTGACCGCCTACAAATATTCTACCGGTTCGTACCCCATCAAAATCAGGTAGAGTACTGACCGCCTTAAGATATTCTACCAATATAATAAATAATTCAAATAATTCAAATAATT
>ML739382.1:0-18937 GCA_009193565.1 Aspergillus coremiiformis
AAATTATTATTAATAATAAAATTCTATAGAAATATATCAAGCTAATATTAGTTATAGACTTTTAGTTTATTTTTTAGTCTTATTTTTTTTTTACTAACTATTTAGAATTCTATCTTTTAATATTATTAGATTTAATAAGATAATAGATAATAAAGTTAAAGAAAATAATAAATTATTTCTTAATTTAAAGAATTTATAAACTAATTCTTCTTATTCTAAGAAAGTATAGTTAGTTATATATACTAAGTTAATATAGATAGATAAAGATCTATTTATTAAGATTTAAGTTTTTTATATACTAGAAATAAAAGCCTAGGCTTTATCTTTAATATATAAAATCTTTATTATTACTAACTATTTCTTCTTTTTTATAATAACTATATATAAATCTTTTTTTATAGACTTTTAAATAGCTTAGCAAGCTAATTAGTTAAGATAAGATTAGATTTAGTTTCTAAGAAATAAGAATATAAAACTATATATACTAGTTATTTCTAGTAAGTAATAATTATATTTAAAGAAAGATCTGGCTAGTTTATAGCCTGATTAAAGAAATAATATTAATTATATTAACTATATTATAAAGACTAAGCTAGATAAATAACTCAAGAAAGATACTTGTTATATATATTATAAAAAATATAATATAGAATATTAGATCTACTTATCTCTAGATTAGAAATAAATAAGTAGGCTAGATAATATTTATATTTATTATAAAATAAAGTTATATATAAATAAATATAGTTTAATAATATAAAGTTTTAATATATTTAAGTATATTTTTCTATTAATATATTATTATTATTCTTTATATTAAAAGAATAGTAATTTATTTCTTAGAGCTAGTAAATTAAGTAATATTATAGTTTAAAAATCTTAGCTAGTAATAAAACTAATTACTAGCTAGTTAAAATAAAGTAATAATATTATTAAATAAATTCTAGAGTATATCTTTATTTCTAGTTATTTTAATCTTGTTCTTTTAATATTAGTAAGAATTTTCTAAATATAATTAGAAATCTTGGACAGGTATTAATATAAGATATAATTTATATAACTTAAGTTAGACTGTAAAAACTAGTGTTGGATATATAGAATATTAGATATATAAAATTATAATAGAATAATAAAATATAATAAGTTAATTACTAGATTTCTAGCTTCTAAATATCTTCTAAAAAGAAGTGTATACAAGAACTAGATTTAATAAATTAAATTAATAAAATAAAATAATAATCTTAATATCTAAGATTCTTGATTACTATAGATTTTATAAAAATAATTTTAAGCTTGTTTATAATATACTATTAGAAATAATTATTTAAATATAATATAGTATTTTACAAGGACCTAATTATAAATTATAGTAAAATAATAAAAAATAATCTTAAGAAGCTATCTAGCTAAGAAAAAAAAGAAAAAAAATATTAAAATTAAACTTTGTATCTCTATGTAGTAATATTTAAATAATATAATTAATAACTATAATAAAAGTAAAGATATTATTTTTATTTATAATCTTATTAAAATTTCTATAATCTTATCTAAACTTGTTAATTAATTAGATTATTTTATTTAAAAAATAAAAGAAATATTTAAGTAAGTTAAAAAAACTATAATAATATATTACTATAATAACTAGTTATTTATATAAATATCTAGTATAAATTCTCGGAGATAATATTTACTTCTAGCTTATTATTTATTAAGCTTTAATTTAATTATCTAATAGTCTATATAATTTTCTTAACTACTTTACTTACAAGTATATATCTAAACTAAGTTATAATTATTCTTTCTAGATATTTTATTATTATTAATTAAATTTATTCTAGTAACAATCTTAATCTTAATATTAATTCTATCTTTGTTATTAAAAATAATCTAGTTATAATTATCTAATCAAGATCTTCTATATAAATAATAAACTTTAAGTATATTATTTTACTTATAGTATTTCTAGTTAAAAGCTTAAAGTCTATATATTAGATTTACTTAACTCTAATAATTAAAATAAAAAAATTTATTATAAATTTTATATCTAGATAAAAAGCTTTTTTATTATTAATAATAATTCTATAGTTTGATAAGACTATCAAGCTTTTAACTAGAAATATTATAAGTAAAATAATACTATATATATTATAAAGATAATAAATATTATTAGAATTATATTACTTTTCCTTGTCTTACTTAAAAAGATTACTGTTTATTTTAATTAAATAGAATATAATAATAATAAAACTTTTTTTTACTAGATAAGTATATAATATAATTAATTTTTTTTATTAAATTATATAAAATAACTAACTAGCTTTGTATTCAAGAAAAAACTATAGTTTAGATATTAACTAGTATTTTAGTTTATTAGATTAATATAAAATCTAGATTAAATTAGATTTTTTTTTATTTATTAATATTATTAAAATTAGATTAATCTTTCCTAAACTTATCTAGATAGTATTTTAAAAAAAAAATTAATCTAATTCTAATATTTCTAGTCTAAGATACTATTCTAATAATAAAAGAGCTATTAATTACTAGTATAATATCTTTTTTTATTAATTATATAACAAAGATTAGAAGCCTAATTAAAAATATATAAAATAATAAAGTTTCTATTATTATCTTTAAAATTTATATTATTCTTTGGATTACTATTTTTCTATTTATTAATATTATTAAAATTAGATTAATCTTTCTTAAACTTATTTAAATAGTACTCTAAAAAAGAGATTAATCTAATTTTAATATCTCTAGTCTAAAGTACTATCTTAAAGATAAAAAAACTATTAATTACTAGTATAATATTTTCTTTTACTAATATTATAATTAATATTCCTTGGTTCTTCTAACTTAGTAGTATTTTCCAGGAAATTACTAGTATTACTATATATTAGAGTACTAGTAAAAGTTTATATAATATAGTAATTATCTTTAATAAAATCTTTTTTATAAAATAATAAGTAAATCTATCTATATTAATATTATTTTAACTTAATATTAAGATATATACAGTATACAGTAGGTAATATTAAGAAGAGAAGATACTTAGAAAAAAATATTAGAAATAATTCTTAGAATAATAAAAAAAATATTAGTTTCTAAAAAATAAAATTATATTATATTATATCTATATTTTTATATATATATAATAGAAACTTTAATAAGTGTTTAAGTATCTAAACTTATATAATCTTATTTAAACTTGTAGATTAATTAAAACATAAAAATTTTAATAAAGAATAAACTTTATATTATATCTAGAATATTTATTAGTAATCTAATTATAATAAAACAAGTAAACACTAAAGAATCTAAACTTATATAAATATATTTGAAATTATAAACTAATTAAAATATAAGAATTTTAATAAAGAATACTTATAAGAAGTTACTATAGAATAATTACTAACAAGTAAGTATTTAAGAATCTAAATTTATATAATCTTATTTAAACTTGTAAATTAATTAGAATATAAGAAATTTAATAAAGAGTTACTAGTAATTAAAATAGAATAGATAAATATAAATATAAGAATTTTAATAGAAATAACTAGTATAATATAAAATATATAATAAGTACTCAAGAATCCTAATTTCTATAATCTTATATAAACTTGTAGACTAATAAAAAAGTAAGAATTTTAATAAAAAACTAATCAAATATCTATATAATAATTAAAGTAAAATAAATATATACTTAGAAATCTAAATTTATATAATTTTATTTAAACTTGTAGACTAATTAGAATACAAGAATTTTAATAAAATATAAAAATATTCTACTAGTTATAAGTAATTAGAGTAGAACAGGCAAGTAATTAGAATAAAATAGATAAGTACTTAAGAATCTAAACTTATGTAATCTTATTTAAACTTATAAATTAATTAAAATACAAGGATTTTAATAGAATACTAACTAGTAGAACTATTTATAGATAGTTAGAGCCTTTTTATTACTTAGCAGGCCCATGACTTAGCGGGCCCATAAATGTTTGCTTAATGTCAAGTTGAGTATATACATAATAGATTAGTAAAAGATATTATAAATAGTAAATAAAATATAAAAAAATATAAAATATATAGAGAATATTTAGAAATAGACTATAGAAATTAGAAATAGATTATTTAAAATTATAGAATCTATAAAGAATAAGAAAAAAAATAAATATAATAATTAAAATAGATTTTATAAAGAACTTATTTACAAGACTAATTATTAGTAACAAGAAAAAAATTATTATTAAAATAGACTATTTTATAATAAAAATAATATATTTAATCTAGAGTAGACTATAAATAAAATAAATAGAATAGTATATTTAAATTATATACAAATCTAACTATAGGAATGTAGATAAATTAAAATATAGAATAAAGCTATAAAGACTAGATATATAGATAGAAGTTAGGGATAGAGCTATAGAAATTAGAGATAGAGCTATAGGAACAGGTATAGAATGTAGAACAGTAGGTATAAATATCAGTATATCTACAAAAATGTAGTTGTCATATAATAATAGTAGATTCAGTAAGTGTGAAGGCGAGAGCATCAGTGAAAGGCCAAAGAGGCTGACCACATCGTGACTATGCCCACAAGAACTCTACAGCAATGGTGGATGGCTTTATGTACCACGAAGGAAGAGAAATTCGCAATGCAAGTCAAGCGTGTATTTGACGAGTAGAAGCAGATACATACACTGCATGCAGAACTAGAGTTACTTAGAAGTATCTCAAACTCAGTTCTACTCAGGATGCACTGGAAGATACACACAACTTTTTTAAGATACGTAAGGGTAAGCAACCAGAATTAACCCATGGCCATATGAGTTCAAAAAGAACCGGTGAATCTGTAAACAGAAGAGAACAAAACGATAGAGAGAGAAAACCGCATAATAGTCTATCATGACATCAACGAACGCCGGCCGTAAGGGGATACAATGGAATCTGAAGTACCAAACGCGAGGAAAAGCAAGGTCTACCGATGCGACAATGGAATACAAGCTCAATGACTGAACTGGGCATCAAGGGCAGTTTTACCAGCGGCGGTTACCTCCGAGGGGCGCCGCATTGGAAGCCGTGTAGCTGCCACGGCCGCGGCCACCACCGCGACCCCCCCAGCGGCCATAACCACCACGGCCGCCGCCGCCGCCGCCACCGCTGTAGCGAACCATCTCAGCGAGACGGGGGTCAATCTGCTGCTTAGCCTCAGTGAGGATGGTGACCAAGTCACGAGCCTGTTTAGAGTCTGTTGCAAGATGCATTAGTCATGTTACCCAGGTCAAAGGGTAGCAGAACACAGAGAACTTACTGTCAGTAGTGAAGAAAGTGATGGCGGTTCCCTTGGCACCAGCACGACCAGTTCGACCAATACGGTGAACATAGTCTTCGGAGTTGTTGGGATAGTCATAGTTCAGCACATGAGTAATGTCGCGAACATCTTCAAACACAAACTTATGTTAGCAAACCGAGCATTAGTTAAAAATAGCAACGTGGCCTAGGAGCCCTTTATCAGTCGTGTGAGACTTGATGCATCACTCTCTCTCGGACTTTTCAAATCAAGATCCGTTGCGGGTTAAGTCCCTGGGCTGGTAAAAATCGCGGTCCTGGAGTAACCTTGGAATGCAGCTTCAACAAGTCGAAACAGAAAGAGAAACCCCGCCTCTCGACCAATGCGGTTCAGAGAAGAGATGGAGAATCAGAACAGAAGAAATAATACGTCTGCTACACTGCACTGTGAGTCCAAGGTCCTCCTGGCATGAGAACCATTTCAGGAGACCCGACAAAGCCTGGACGAGTCATATACGCCAACGTACGTTGGAAGAGAGTTAAGCACCGTGCCATGGTCACACAACCTCAATACGGGTGAGGGTGCTTTCAAGGAAAGGGGGAAAGGGGAGGGGAGGGGAGCAAATCGCAGTTTCATCATACCGATACCACGGGAAGCCACGTCAGTGGCCACCATGATTGGGCTCTTGCCCGTCTTAAACTCGTTCAAGACCCAATCTCTTTCTTGCTGTTGCTTATCGCCGTGAATGGCTGGGAAGTGTTAGTTAATCGTCCGGCGGGAACAGATCATAAAAGGGTAGACTTACAAAGTGCCGGCCAGCCGTCCTGACGAAGGAAACGAGTGATTTCGTCCGCGATGCGTTTGGTTCCAGTGAAAATGAGACATTTGTTGCCGCGGTTCTCCATAATCTTCTCAAGGTGCTTGATCATCTTATCACGCTTCTCAAAGTCCGACACGACCTCGACAATTTGAGTGATACGGTGGTTAGCAGACAGGTCCATCGAACCGATGTTGACTTGGATGTATTCATTGAGGAAATCCGAAGCCAGTTGACGAACTTCCTTGGGCCACGTGGCGGACCACATGCAAGTCTGACGGTCAGGGCGAATCTGTGAGATAATCTTGCGAATCTGTGGCTCAAAACCCATGTCCAGCATGCGGTCGGCCTCGTCGAGAACGAGGTAAGTGACACGGCGGAGGTTGGTGCGACCCGCCTCGAGCATGTCAATGAGTCGACCGGGAGTGGCAATGCAAACCTCGACACCGCGGCTCAAGTCACGGATCTGGGGGCCCTTGGGCACACCACCGTAGACACAAGTGTTGCGAATGCGAGAAGACTTTCCGAACTTGGTGATTTCAGTCTGGATCTGAACTGCCAGTTCACGGGTAGGAGCGAGAACGAGGACAATCGGTCCGTCGCCGGGTGCAAGAAGGGGCTGCGCGTTGATGTGGACGATTGCCGGGAGACAGTAGGTCAGAGTCTTTCCGGAACCGGTCTCGGCGATACCAACAACGTCGCGACCGGAGAGTGCCATTGGCCATCCCTGAGACTGAATGGCGGTGGGGCGTTCAAAACCCTGAGCCTTGACCTCACTCAACACGTACTGGGGAAAACCAGCCTCGTCGAAGGTCTCGACGGGGCGGGGGACGTTCCTTCCTTGCACGGACATTTCCAACTTCTTGCGGAAATCATCAACGTCGCGCTGGGAACGGCTGGTGACATCGGCATGTTCTTTGTAAAAAGACTTTTCAAACTTGGGCAACGAATCCAAATCTGAAACAAAATTAGCACGGTACATTGGTGATCAGTGGGAATGACAGTGGACCTACCCCATTCTTGCTTCTTTAATCCAGCGCCCAAGTTGGACATCCGGTCACCACCACCAGCACCACCACCTCTTCCGCCGTAGCCGCCACCATAGCCACCTCCGTAGCCACCTCCATAACCGTTGGAGTTGGAGTTGGAGTTAGAGTTGGAGTTAGAGTAGCCATTTGAATGTCCACCGCCACCGTTTCTAGAGCTAGAAATTGCCACAGGTTAGCCGACGAACACGAGGGAAAGGTTTTCTCATTTAGAAGGAGAAATCACGGGTGAAGGTTACGAGTTGGGTCTCTCTGTCCGTCCAGCCCTGCGTCCGAGATACAAAGATCGTGACGACAACATCTTTGTTCGAAGGGCTGACAGACAAGTAGATATTATTCCAACACCGTTTCCCTTTTCCAAATGATCTCCCCGCGATAGAATCGCTTACCGGTAAGAGTCGCGCTGTTCGCGCTGATAACCGCCGTTGTAGGACATAACGACGACTTTTTGTGGGAGTTCCGATCAGAAAGACCGATGACAACAAAAGATTAAAAAGAACGAGGTTAGATGGAAGAAGGGGATGATGTCAGGCAACCTCTTCTACAATAAAGACAAGACCGAAAGGACGGATACAAGTCCAGGGGAAAGAAGGTGGAAAAAAAAAAGAAAGAAAGAAAAAGAAAGAGGATGAGGAAGAGGAAGAAGGGGGTGAGAGATAAGAGAGGAAGGGGGAAAAAGAAAAGAAAAAAACGAGTCGCGACGGGGCGGGAAAAAAAAAAAAAAAAAAAAAAAAAAAAAAAAAAAAAAAAAAAAAAAAAAAAAAAAAAAAAAAAAAAAAAGAGGCGAAGGCGACAGTTTCCCGATTAGTTTAGTGTAGGGAACTAGACCCAAGGGAATCAAATGGCAAAAAAATGACCCAACACTCAAACTGTCCATTCACCGCCTCAAAACCAACGTGACTGACTTTTCGCCATCCAACTTGACCCGTGGGTTCCTTTCAAGTACTTCGTATCATTACTTTGACACTAACACTACTTTCCATACAATCATTGTCCCAATCCCATGTCCCAGAATTTGATCTCTAACTCCGTGGCCCGAATGAAAATCTTAATCAACTCTTCCATTCGACTTGGGGAAACCTCATGCATATGGGTCTCCAACAATGCTAGATGCAACTGTTCGTTAGCAATTCCCTAGATCTAGTAAGAGTCGTCGATCGAGTCAGGCCAACACGTACCGGATCCGAGTCGAACTGCTTCCGTGTAGTCCTCTGCAACGTAGTTCTCAATCCACTTCCAGTATCGATTACCCTCCCGGACGGTATCTTTCTCCGTATACAATCTCTGGGCAATGGCACCATACCCAATTAAACAAGGAGCAAGGGCCATCTGCAATGCGAGCCAGTCCTCAGATTGACCGATGTCAAGAATGTACCGGCTGTATGCGGTACAGGCTATTATTCCAACCGACGGCTGGTCAGCAACCCGTCACTAGCAATGCCAAATCCGGCTGGAAATTGCAACATACCGATAGTTTCGGGAGTCTTTTCCATCTCTTGTTTTGAGAGTCCGAAGGAAGCACAGTAATCCAGGTGTAACGCCGTTTCCCGTTGGATGTGTAGAACGATCTGCGCCGACTGTGGAGGTTCAAGTCAAGTCAATCTTAGTGAACAGCCGAAGGGGTTGACCACGAAATATAGAGAGAGAGAGAGAGAGAGAGAAAGGAACCGCCATTAATTCACGTACTGCGGCAATAGATTCCATACTCTTAGCCTTGTAGGCTGCGAGCGCATTGCTACGGGCAAACTGGACCTGTGAAAGTGACTGGGTCAGTCATACTTCGTTGGACGTCGCAGTGGAGATATGCCCTACCAGGTAGAGATAATCCTGCACCAGGTACTCTTTGAATCGCTCCACGGGAAGCGTACCGTTGCCCATGCCCAAAACAAATTCATGTTCGGTAAACTCCTTCCACGCCGGGCGAATATCAGCGCGGTCCAGGGCATACTCTAAGAAACGACCCCTTGATCTATCGATTAGCACTTTCATCCCCATGGCGTATTGGAAACAAGCTAGTAACGTACGGGGCAAAAGGCACCGTATAAATCGAGTGAAAATGGTTGATCGGACCACTTCCCTTTCCGATATCAAAACTAGTTCTGATTCCCGCCTCAACAAAGCGAACGGCACTATGCACTGCTCGCTTCAGATCTTTACCGAGAGCTAGGTTGGCCGCGATGGAGGAAGCAAGAGAACACCCAGTGCCATGAGTATTCTTAGATTGGAGGAAGCCCGTCTCAAAGAGAGTGATCTCTTCACCATCGTAAAGCACATCTATAACTGTCGTCGCTTCATCTAGGTTGCGCGCCGTTTTATGGTCTTTCGTGAGAGGCAAATGCCCGCCCTTCAGAAGAACAGCTTGCGGACCCAGAGACTTGATCTGCTTGACTAACTGGATAACGTCCGAAAGGCCCTCTGGCTCAGGTA
The DNA here is from genome assembly GCA_009193565.1 of Aspergillus coremiiformis. Taxonomy (NCBI): domain Eukaryota; kingdom Fungi; phylum Ascomycota; class Eurotiomycetes; order Eurotiales; family Aspergillaceae; genus Aspergillus; species Aspergillus coremiiformis. The sequence continues at coordinate 9,587 of ML739382.1, forward strand.
CGTCCAGACCGGAGTCCTTCAGGAGCAACTTCGCTTCCGGGATATTGGGAGTCAGAACCGTCGTTAAAGGTAGAAGTTTCGTCCGCAAGCGTTCTACAGCGGCTTCAGGGAGCAATTTGGAGCCACTAGTAGAGACCATCACCTGTTGAGAATGTTAGTAGCTGTAGTCCACCCGGGACATTTGAGGAAGAACTACAGGATCCAACACCACCGACGGGACTTGGTGAGTCACCAGCGTTTCGGCGATGATATCAATTGTCTCCGCGGACGACAGCATTCCTTGAGTTTGTCATGTTAGAAACTACGATGAGACAAGATAATGAGGGATAGAAGTTACCGAGCTTTACAACATCTGCCCCGATATCCTCGAGACCGGCATTAATCTGTTTCTTAACAAACTCGGCCGGGACAATGAAGATATCCTGTACACCAACTGTGTTCTGGGCTGTGAGGCCAGTGGTCGCGGTGAGGGCATAAACACCATGCGTGGCGAGAACCCGCTGGTCTGCCTCCAGACCACTGAGTACTATTCATTAGTCTGGGTATGTCTAGGGACTGGGAGATCTGTAACATGAGGCAAGGAATGAATCTCATACGCGCCACCGGAGCTGTCGGAACCTGCGATAACCAGGACCCGTTTCACCGACATGCTGAGGAATTCAAAGATTACACAATGAAAGCACTTGAACGAATTGAATCCCACCGATGGGCGATGGAACAGGGGAACTTTTGTGTGTCTGAACCAGTAGATCGTTTCTAGTCAACAAGTCAACAAGCCACCGACGTGCGGTAAAAAGAAATGTTTGGCGGGGTGTGGGGCATTTGATGGACTGACTATTCAATCACACGATAAGATAAATAAATTCAATCATGTTATGCTGTTCGTATTCAAAGTAGTAGTAGTATTATGGGGGTGTCTAAACGCTCATGGGGAAAACTGAAGTACGGAGGAAACAATCCAGAAATGTATCATTTGGCTTCAAAACACCCTTTCATCCCATCATCACAATGATAGAAACAACAAACCCAACCCTATCCAAACATGCAGACTATATACAGAATTAATAATAATATCCGTCGCATGGACTTTAAGGTAGCATAAATCGGAAGAGACTATCCATTTCAACCCATTGCCGCCCGCATTTCTTCAAATACGCATCCACCACGCCTTTAATGGTCTCAAATCGTGCGCGGTTAAACTCGACGAGAGCTGCGACACTGTCCTTCTTCTCACCACTAGTTTGTTTCTCGGCGGCGACCCGCGCCTTATCCACATCCCAGAGTCCGGCAAAGTACAGCAATTGGTTGTAAAGTTGCTTCTCCGAGTACTCGTAAGACATCCGACCAAGGCAGCCTTCAGCGTGGCCCCGAGGACCCAGGCATCGATGTCCATAAACACTTATCTGTCGCGTTCGGTTACCGCAGGCAGAATCATCACAGACAAGCCAGCCCTCGTAATACTTGGAGGTTTGGGCCCGAATCTGGCTTTCTAGCTGGGCGATGATCGTCAAAACAGAGAACTGTTTCTGACAGGCTTGGTTCGGACAAACGAGGCCATTGGCGTTGCACATGATGGAAGATGATGCGACAAGCCCCTCAAAGACCGATTTCTCCTGACAGAATCGACAGGTCAGCGTTAGTCGTGCGGCATTTTCAAAGCGAACAGAATCCGGGATCTGCGATTCTAATGGGAAAATATCCGTGTTTTGCTGGTTGCCATCGCTAGAGCTGTTGATTTGATACTTGCGAACATCCAGCCCCAAACACTCGGCCAGGCGAACCGCATCAGTTCCAGGAATTGGAGCACAAAGACGCTCAATCGGTGGGAAGATCTGCTTTAAGAGGTAAAATTCAATATCAGGCTTAAGCCCCGAATCAGGCTTCATCACATCTTGAAGGGTGTACGACCGTTTTGCTGGCGCAAGGGAGGATGTTTCGGAGTCTCCAGTCGTCACAATGTACGAAATCACATCGTTAGGTCGGACTGACCTACCACGGGCAAGCTCTCGTAGGGCAACCTGAACCGGCGGCATCGTCTCCTTATTAGGATACTCTTCAGGTCGTTTAGAGAGTTTCTGCGGGAAGAGTTAGCCTGCGGTTCATGAAATTGCTATGGCGATGACCTACTGTATAAATCACATATTTCTGGTTAGGAATGGCGAACTCTCTCATTTTGCCTGCCAAGTCACGCAGATAGTCGTGGACTCGATTGAGGACGATCTCTTGGTCTTCGCCAGAGAGAACTTCGTTCAAAAGTCTTTGAGACACTTCCTTCGACAGGGCGCAGTACTCACGCCTCTTCATATCAAGACCCTTTACCTCCAACTTGTCCACATACTTGCCATCCATCTCTATCATGTTCACAGCGGCGTATTTCTTTTTGGCATGTAGTAGCAGACGACGAAAGATATTATCGATATCAATCTCCAAAAGCCGGTATCGTTCGTTCACAGACTTCTTGAACTCCTCTCCAACCTTCAGCGCGTCGCTTAGCGTGTCCATATTCGTGTTTATCATGACGGAGTCAGTATCACCATAAATGACCCTCAACTGCTTTGATTCTGCCAATTCCTTGGTGCTTCTCAGAATCTCACGACCCTTGAACGTGGTGAGCATTGCCAAGGGGCGAGCGTAAAACCGACTTTGAGTGTAACCCAAGCACCCGTACATAGAGTTAGCAGTCAGCTTGAAAGCCAATTGTTTCGTATCCCACAGCGCAAGCTGTTCAGGTGTGGCGCGTTTGTCTTTCATCAGCTTTTTCACTTCTCGTCGACGCCCAACAAGAGTGGCAATCAGTCGTGGTAGGATTCCTTGCTCTTGATCAGAGGAAGGGACTTCCGGTACTCTCTCTTCATTCTCATTCTCAGCCTGCGAATAATGTCAGCCGATGTTAGCACAAGATAGTTTCCTAGTAACAATTCTTACTGTTGCGGTCCGCTCCACCGTGGTAAAGCAGATATTGTATTCCTGGATGATACTCGGGTACAAACTATTAAAGTCCATCACAAGGACGAATCGGTCGTAGAGGCCTTTCTCGGGCTCGAAAACAAGACCACCCTTGTACTTGTCCTTCTTTTTCTTGTCTGTGGTCTCATCCTCATCGCCGTCTTGGAGTTTCTCTTCCGCTTTTTGCAACTTAGACGAGTACTTATCAGGACATATATACTTATTCCGATGAAACTCATGAAGTAGAATGTATTCGTTGCGCTCGGCTCGGGTACCACTGAGAGTTCGTGCCCAGGAATTACCGGCAATATTGGTGAGGACCTTTGTCAAAGGCAGCATTTGAAGCCGCAGTACCAATGCGGCAATAAAGTAGGTGTCAGTATCGCAATGGTTTACGAAGTTCATCAAGCCCTCTTTGGTGGTAGCCCAAGTCTTCAATGCTGCTTCGCTGTCCAGTTCCTGCCGTGTATTGCCCATTCCAAGGTAAAGGTTACACATCTCCGTCAGGCTCCATGATTGACATTTCATCATGAGGGACTATCTGCTGTCAGTACAAGCACTAGGACTGCTCAAATGCCGAAAAACCCACCTTGCCCATGTCGTTGGCCACATCGCACATCAGTCTTCCCGCAATGAGATGTCGTTCGGCAAAGAAGCCGCCGCCCCTGTTAAAATTCTTGGGCCAATCTCCACGCTTCAGTCGACCCAGTCGATGCCATCCAGGAGTCTTCTTTTCCTTCAATCTGTTGAGTAGGATGCTGAGATCGACTTCTTGGAGCTGATGTCCCATCAGAACATCAGGGTCCATCTTTTCGAACAAGGCCAAGAATTTACTAAGTAAGAATTGCTCACTCCTCTCTAAGATGTACGTGCCTCGTTGCTTCTTGGTCTCGGCATCAAAATGCACGGGGTATGAAGAGCCCACAGGTCGCATCAAGGTGAAGGTTTTGCAAGGTAGTCTCTCTGGAGAGGTTGTGTCGGTGAGGGAAACATTCTCATACACTCGAGCGCTCGCCACTAGGATTTCCTGTTTGTTTTCTTTGACGTTCAGCTGCGTCCTAAAGGCAAGACTCATCAGAGTCAGTGGAGGTGCCTCCAAGTTCTCAGAATCGGGAACTGGGGAGATAAGCGCTGGTTTAGAGACCTGGCATTCGAACTTGCACCATGATGCGTTATTAACAGCAGAGAAATCTGCTTCCTCAAACTTGAGCCAACAAGGCCCCATGATGTTCTTCCAAAGAACAAACTGCTCGAACAAGGAGGTGTTAGTGCCGAAAACGTTAGAAAAGGTCTCCCCCTTGGCATCCATGAGCAACGCAGGCTTATCGTACGGGTATAGCAACTTCAAGTATTCGGCTTCCTTAGGAATGCCAGGCAACTCAAAGGCATACTTTCGAGTGCATGGCTTGATCTTGTGCATCCCGACTTTCAATCTCGACATCATGCCGTCAACTTCGTTATAAACGTCTTCCATATCCACCTCTTCGTCCGTTTCTCGGCCATGCTTGTGTCTGTACTCCCGGGGAAGGAAATAGAGCTTTCGTAAAATGTTGTCAACCTTAACGAATGCACTAGCATAGGCACCAGTCTGCCTGTTTTTCACTTTTCCGAATAAGCAGAGACTGCCATTGACTTCTGTAAAATCGATCCAAAACATACGCAGGCTTCCGTCTTCTTCAACAACATCCTGCGCACGTAGTTTTCCAAAAGTCCGCGTTTCCGACGACGCAGGACTACTGAGGACATTTAATTTGTTCCTCACATCATTCCACGACGCATTTACAACTTCTGGCATTGCTTTCACGGGGGAGGAATTCGTGGGAGTGGAATAGACATCCTTCTTGATTTTGGGTGGCGGCCGGCTTCCGGTCATGTTGACTCTCGTCGACTTGGCTTCGTGTTGCCCGGTAGCCTCTGCGATTTCCATCAAGTCATTGTCTTCTTCGCCAGGGTCCTCCGTTTTCACCGCAACGGCTGATTTTCTTGCCACCGCCTTGCTTACAGGGGACGACGGCATGGGATCGCTCATCGGAACGTCGTCGTCATCTGCCATTAGAAGAAGTCCATCATCGTTATCCAGATCCAGGTCAGGCTTTTGGCCAACCGGCGACACCGGGTCGCTATTCTCTTCCTTCTTCTGTCTCTTTTCTGGGCGCGGTCTATGGGACAAGGGAGGGGAAAGGATGCGAACTTTGCGTCGAGTTTCCGATTTGATCACATTCCGTGTTGGAACGTGCTTCGAGACAGCATTGGTATCGACTTCTCCAAGAAGATCAGCCATGAATGCATCATCCTCGGCAGTGGCGACTGGCTAAACAAACAATCAGACACACAGTTACTCGGAGATGGTTTTGGTATACTACAACGTCGCACTCACTTTAGGTTTCGGGGCAGACGCAGCATTCCCCTTATTGAAATATTTCGAAATGCCGTTATTTATCTTTTCCTGGCGTTGCTTCTCTTCCTCACGTTTTCTTTTCGCAGCCTTGCTATTCGTAGGCAACTCGCCATCGTCGCTCTCGCTGTCATCATAATTTGCCGTCCGTTCGTTCCAAACCTCTCGCCCGTCATCGGCATATCCTTCACCATTATCGTCAACAACGAAGTCATCTTCGTCCAGCCGGTTACGGATAATCTTCTTGTAACCTTCGTCATCCACCTCCTCGTAGATATCTCCCTGTTCTTCAATCTCATATGTCGACAGACGTTTCTTTCCTGCAGCGCGCAGAGCGCGCAACTCTGCCAACTTTTCTCGGGCAGAACCCATAGCGCCAGAGTGATAGATCCCTAAGGATTGGCGTCCATCAATCGCTTTTCTTTGTGGATTTGATTGATTTCCCGCAGGTGTTCCTGCGGTGTGGGTTGAGGAAAGGGTTTAGCGCTTCCAAGCGTCGCGCGGAGACAACGCGTGACCGGAACGCGAGATCAACGCGACAAAGTCTCTTTTACCGCTTAAAGAACCGCTTTCCTATAGCGGACTAAATCTATATTTCGTACTCCGTATCCGTACTCCGTACTGATAACCCTACGTTAGTAGTTCAGGACATCTACAACTTTAATGAGACTGGTTTGATAATGGGTCTTATAGCTACTACTAAAGTAGTTACTAAAACAAAGATAACCGGCAGGCTACTTCTTACACAGACCTCTACTGAGTGTATCAATACTTCCCAGAGGAGCATTTCTACCGTGTATTATTCTTTAAAGCAAAGGTCTCTCAGGAGGCATGGTTTCAAGATACTGGAGAATTGAAGCCAGCGACAATAGCTGGACTACAGATAAGATTACTGGCTTTATACACACTTCATTCCTTTAATAAATAGCCGTACGACTTGAGTTTCTTGGAGTTTTCTGTTCAGTGGCCTGAGGCCACCGGTATGGGTGATCTCGCGACACGTGTTTATCTTCCATACATCCCTATTGTATATATATACATACCTTGACAGACTCCATAGCTTGGGATCATAATCAGTTGAAATATCGGGGGTTTAAGGGGGACCATTTCCATGGAATACATAATTCATTAGAGATGCTGTGGCAGTCGCCATCCAGTCATCTATCATGTGATCCACGCTTTTACTTCCAAATAGCATCATACCTGGTCATGGATACTGTAAGGATCCTGTTAAGGGTGCAGGAGCCCTAAGGTGCAAGACCAAAAGACTAACATTCTGCGATAGAAGTACGCTGGTGGTTGTTCAAGGCCTCGCTGACCGCCACCGAAAGGTCTCATGTGTAGGTTCAGCGAACCCCTTACACTATTTTAGTACTCCGGGATTACAATGAAAGAGAGGGTCCGATTTTCCCTGAGTTATTGTCTTCAAGACGTGTAACAAAGAGGTGTCCTGGGAGGGCGAAGCTGTTCACGTCTAAGCCGTTGATGAGACTGTGCGGCTGTTCATATCCAGAGATCAAATGGAATTCCTATGAAGGACTAATCTGAAGAAAGAAATGCAGTATTCGTACATTGTGTGTACGGAAAACTTAATGGAAGGATTATTGGAGGGTAGGTATTTCAACTGGTCAAATGCTGTTGGGGTTGTTGGCAACCTGAAATATGGTCCCCAACCGCATCAGCGCTTTCCATTTACTATTCTCTACTCAGATGTGAGGTTATTCTATTATCCTGTCCACTGTTTCAAGGTCTCTTCTACAGCCTTGGCGAGTAGCTTGTGCACATGGCTAGTTAAGTGTCCTGAATTGAACCAGAAGTAGGTGTGCACTGGTGTTGGGCAGCCATAAGATTGATGGTTCCATTCTATATCTGGTTGATCGTAGCCGGAACAGAAGCTAGTCGTGTTGAGAATCTCGGACTGCGCCGGATGGTCCATCATATCGTTCAGAACCGAGTGAGCATTAAAGAGGAGTACGTTGGTGTCAGAATACCGGTGGGCAAATCTTCCTGCATGCTGTGCGAGTGCCTCGTTGAACCATGCAACCTGAGTCGCGTTGGGACTTGGACTGGCCCGCTTTTGATTACTTGGTGTTCGGTCCAATGGCGGGAGGTTCATAAAAAGGTAAGAGCGGTATCCCAATGAATAAAGGGTCAAAACGGAGGCAAAAAGCGTGTCCATGAGTTCATTGTAGAATGATGGAAAATGGACGGTATATTTTGCGCTGTCGTTGATATCGTTGATGCCGATCCAAATGGCAACCAATGTACTCGAAGGCTGCACGATGTGTTTAAGAACTGGGTGACCGTATGTCCTGTATTGTGCAACTTGATTGACAAGTGAGACGGTAAAGTTATGGTGTAGCGGTGTGCTACGAAGGGTTGATGGTTAGACAGATGTGTTATGAATGGCAGAAGTAGATAAAATTCGCGTACTGGTCCACAGAAATATCTGCCCCTGCGAAAGCGAAGTCCCATAGCTGTCTTGTACAGTTAAGCGGGGAGATTCAACCTTCTTCTATACCACAGCCTGTCAAGTACTCGATCCAATTTGGACCACCTTCTGCAGTCGCGGTCTTGATATATGGCAATGGGGTCAGTATTCAGTGACATTTGACGTAGATCGTAGACTGAGAACAATTGTCAGCGAACCCGATTCTGGACAATCTTGTCATTTAGTAAAGTTTGAGCGTTATATCCGAAATCCAGTTGATCTCCGATGAAACTATAGTTCGGATGCCCTTCCGTCCCCTGTATATATGTATACGAGTCACCGAAGGCGATCCTGGATGAGAGGGTACTAACTGTCAGTTGCGGGTTTTTCTTCGGTGTGTATAGGATAAGCTCAAAGCACTAACAAGTATTGAGTTGAATCCCAGTCAAAACCTTGCTTTGGCGACCTGGAGAGAAAGGCTACAGCTAAAGAATCACAGGCTATAAGGACCAGAAGATTATGTATGAGGTGCATCATGTGACTTTGACTCTATTAGCACCAATGAAAGACTCAACAACAGAACACCTTTTAGATTGGTAAATGTGTTCAAGTTGGCAGTGAGAACACATTGACCTTGTCAAAGTTGTTGTGGCAGTTTCCGGAGCTACATTCGATTATATAGATTCCCCGCATGGGAGGCTTGTACACCGGAGAATTCCAGCACGATGTTGCATTAGTATAACGGAAAATATTTTTCCGTCCATGCTCAGGCTCCCTGATGAGCAACTCAGAGTCCGACTCAGTTGGCTAAGACCCTGCGAGTACTATCCAGGAAGTTGGAAACGTAACTCTATGATCGGTCACAGATCAATTGATGTCAACCGTTGTTCGAACTTCGATTCACCAGTTTTCCATCTGATCAGGCAGGTCCTAGCGTGCAGCAAGGCAAGTGTGCATCACATTATTTTCTCCGAGGAATAGCCAGGCCATGGACCTACTCCGTACTGAGCTCCACGACGCCTCGGAACATCCACCCGCATTTCCGTACACAGTACGGAGTAAAAAGGACCAAAAGGACTTGCCGATCTCTTAGTGACAGAGCAAGAAAGCCTTACCCAGTCATCTGGAGATTGGAGGCTCAAGTGCGGGGAGTTAGTACTAAATTAATAATGTGGTGTACTCCGTATGTAGGTATGTATGTATGTATGTACATACACATAAGGAGTTCATGATTTACTACCTATAACTCCGTATCCATAGTTGTACTGCTGAGATCATGTGATTTTGTATTCTGTTATAGAAACAAGTAGTCCACCAGCTTCCGGGGTGATGTACATACATCTACTCTATTATATGACAACTACGTTTTCGCAGATATACTGATATTTACGCCTGCTGTTCTACATTCTACAGTGGTAGAAATCCCTGACCGCCTGCGGGTATTCTGCCGGTTCGTACCCCATCAAAATCAGGTAGAGTACTGACCGCCTTGAGATATTCTGCCAATATAATAAATAATTCAAATAATTCAAATAATTTATATAATCTAAATAATCTAAATAATTCAAAGGTTTTAAAT
>ML739383.1:0-16194 GCA_009193565.1 Aspergillus coremiiformis
ATATTTTAATAATTATTTTTAAATTTATTAAAATTAAATAAATACTTAGAGGGACTAGTAAGGATAGTAAATAAAAGAATACTTAATATAAATATTTTTATTAAAAGAATTATAATTTTTTTAGTAATAGATTTAGAGAACTAGATAAATATATTAATTATAAGTATAATAATTAAAATAATTTTCTCTTTTTTAATTATAGTCTAAATATATATATATTTTATTTAATATTTTTTTTAATATTCTAAGACTCTGTTTCAGACTATTAGTTTTTATTATAAATAAAAGTTTTTTTTATAATATTGTATTTTAAAGATATAGCTAGTGATTCTAGTGTTGAAATTTTATAATATTAATTTTATAAAACAGAGTTATATAATATTAAACAATAGATTCAGATACTAAAAAAATAGAATTAATATATTTAGATAAATAACAAGCAAGAATAAATATAGATAATAAATAAAAATATAGCTTAAAGAGCTATAATCAGAATTAGAATCTATAGATTATTTATATTATAGATAACAAGCAGTAACAGTGAACAGAACTATTGATTCAGGCTAGCACCGTGACAATTATATAGAATTAATAAATAAAAGATTTTAACACTTTAAATATCTAATTCTTATTATTAATTAAAATATATAAGGCTAATTAGAGTAAAATAAAATATAAATAAATAAATCTAATAATCTAATCTAATTTAACTAGTTAGAAATAAATCTTCCCTATAATCTACTCTACCCTATCCATTACCCAGTCTATTCATTACCTGTTTGAATATATTAACTCTACTTTTCTATTATCTAAACCAGTCCCTTGATACTATGTTTTCTATTGTTATAATAATATTTTATTTATATTATTTCTTGTTATTAGTTAAGTAATTATACAAGTATTTACTAGTTTATAAAGATATAAAAACTTTAAATATTATATTATTATATTTAATAAAAATAATATTTATCTATAGAGTATATATCAATATTAATAATATATAATAATATTATAATAATTATTTAATTATTATTCAAACTTAATAATAATCAAGTTATAATCTAATAAATCTTTTTACTAGTTAATAATTATTAACTATCTTTTCTAAAGATTTAAGTTTATATAGAATCTGCTATAGAAGCCTAATCTCTATCCCTATTGAGATATATTATATCTTAGTCAGCAGCGCCTTCTCTGGGAACCTGTACCTATGTTGGGTAGATAGCCCTATTTAGCCTAAAACCTAATACATGGACTCTAAAATTTGGATGTCTTCAAACTTTTGGCTCTCGATTTTAGTATTAACCTCTCCAAGATTTTAAAAACAAGGAATATTCCTGAAGAAATATCTAATTCTTCTAATGCAATAATACTACATAGCCAATATAACGGCCTACGCAAATAGCTAATATCTGTGGGCTGGCTGGCTAATCTAACTCACTGCCTTAGGCGGGAAGACCAAAATAGTGCACTAATCTAAAGTTCTCGTTCTAAGGTGAACAGACCAAGTGAACAGCCACATCTCCTACGGGCTGGTTACGCACAGCTCAGACCTACCCTTACCCAAGACATATTGGCTATATTTGTTTATGTTGTCTGCTGATGCTGACATAGTTACACCCCTCTTTGAGAGAGGTTCAGAGTGCTTCTGGAGCAGAATTATAAACATGGATGAGACGGTGGAATCTACACTATCCCCAACGGAGGCTCAGGTGCCTGAGCTTCCGGGGTCTAGAACTAGCCGTCGGCGCGATTCTATAAGAAGCAGGTCTTGAAACCAAGCTCAAGAACAATGTTTTGTGCATAGCTAATACCTCTGTAGTTACAGTGTCGTCTCAGACGTAGAGATGGCTCGTCACGAAGTGCGTTGTTCCCGGAGTACATTTTCAATAATGTGTGAGGGATAACCGATGTCAAATAGGTTTTCGACGGACCCATCTCGGAAAGCATTCCATCAAGTGTCGTATCTTTCTCCCATCGTCGCAACCGAAAGGACTCCACGGTCAGTTTTACGTACTTTCGCGATGAGGAGGACTTTGTTGAGTGGCCGGATGAAGATGCCGTGGACGTTGGACACGAAGTCGATAATGTGGCCATAGGTGACATTAGCCCAACAAATAGGTCTGTCCGAGGGCCATCCAGGACGAAAAGACTGTCATATTCTACAGGTTCTGTTGAGGACCCTCTCCTTCCCACGCGACATCTTTTTGTTAGTTCGTATACTCAGAACCGCAGAGTTGATAGCCGGCTCAACCAGAAAATCCACGTTGAATCAGAGGATTTAACCCTTGTAATCGCTGGCTTTTCGACAACACTCATTGGCTTGGGCCTTTACTCTGTGCTATGCGTTTTATCTCTTGGTTTCGCTTATCTTTTCTTTCGGTGGTTTCCAAGATGGAGAGTACGGTTGGTAGGAAAGCCCATGCCACTTCGCATCTGTCAATGGGTAGCTATTGAGGTCAGTACTAGTCACCTTTCGTGACAGCTTTCACCCTACCTAAGCCTGTACAGGATCAATGGAACCAATTCAACGTATACCAAGTTCGCAGCCAAACATATGGGCGTCCTGTTTCTAGCGTTTTTGCCGACCCAGAGTCTCATTTTTTCGACGAAGAAAATGACGCTACAATGTCGTTCCTACGTTATATTGACTGCAAGTATCTGCGGCTTTTCTATCACCCCCTGGAAGATAAATTCTGCCTCATAAATGGTTGGAAAGATCCTCTGTGGACAAATGTCAAAGTTATGCGAAGCGGACTAGATGCCGATGATCGTGATAGCCGAGAGCAACTTTTTGGCAAGAACATTCTTGATATTCAGCAAAAACCATTGCTTCAACTTCTCATGGATGAAGTAAGTAGTAGGGCTTCCCTTGCATTCTATGACAGAGAATTTCTTACCAATGAAGGTTTTTCACCCTTTTTATATATTCCAACTTGCCAGCCTTATACTTTGGTCTTTGGACGAGTATTACTACTACGCTGTTTGTATATTTCTTATCTCTATGTTCAGCATTGGTACAACAGTTATCGAGACCAAGTCGGTAAGTCGCCATTTTGACATTGACAGCACGTGTAACCACTTAACAGCATTTAGACTATGAGTCGCTTAAGAGAAATTTCATTGTTTGAGTGTGACATTCGTGTGATTAGGAATGGGTTCTGTGGGTTTGCCTCGATCTCTACTTGATTTATATCCCCTCCCCCTTTTTTTTAGTCAGTAATTGCTGATGCCTTACGTGATAGGGAGGTCTGTTCCCTCTCGAGAGCTTGTCCCAGGCGATGTCTTCGAGTTTTCCGATCCGTCGCTGAGCCAAGTCCCTTGCGATTGCATGCTACTCTCAGGAGACTGCATTGTAAATGAAAGCATGCTCACAGGTGTGTCCTGTTATTTTGTCAAATGTGACGGAAATCGCTGACATAGGACAAGGTGAATCTGTTCCGGTTTCCAAAGTCCCTTTGACAGATGATGCACTCCAGTATCTTAACCTTAAGACTCCTTCGGTTCATCCAAACATAGCAAAACACTTCCTCTTCGGTGGAACAAAAGTGATTCGGGCACGGCGCCCTCAGAATGTTGATGATGACGATGCCATTGCTTTAGCAATTGTCGTCAGAACGGGATTTTTGACAACCAAAGGCGCTCTGGTTCGGTCTATGCTTTTCCCAAAGCCCTCAGGTTTCAAGTTCTATCGAGATTCATTCCGGTATATATCGGTAATGGCTGTGGTCGCTCTTTTGGGATTCGTGATATCCTTCCTTAACTTCATTCGGCTAGGTGTAAGCGTCCAGACAAAGTATGGCGAAAGCAAGCTAACGTTGGCCAGCTTTCCTGGCATCTAATCATCGTCAGAGCACTCGACTTGATAACAATTATTGTTCCACCTGCTCTGCCTGCGACGCTCACTATTGGTACCAATTTTGCCCTTTCACGACTGAAGAATCAAAAAATCTTTTGCATCAGTCCACAAAGGTGAGAATGAAGTCTTTAAGTGACACTTAGCTGCGCTAAACTCGCCAGTAGGGTGAATGTAGGGGGCAAGTTAGACGTGATTTGTTTTGATAAGACAGGGACCCTAACAGAGGATGGGTTGGATGTACTTGGGGTTCGGATAGTGAATCGAGACATGGGGTTTGCATTCTCACAGTCACTCAGATTTTGACCATTGCTAACTTATACCAGGTTTTCAGACCTAATTTCAGACGTGACTCTAGGATCTCTTCTATCTCCTGCGGCTGGTATTTCTCTCGATCACAGGAAGCGTTACAATATACTCGACGTCATGGCAACCTGTCATTCGTTGAGAGTTGTCGACGGCGAGCTTTTAGGGGATCCTCTTGACGTGAAAATGTTTCAATTCACCGGCTGGTCTTACCAAGAAGGTGGCAGCCATAGTCCCGAACAACAAAATTCCAAGTTTGAAACGATAATACCCTCTATTGCAAGGCCGCCCGCCATTCCGGGGAGCTGTCGTCAGGATAATTTCACTGTAAGTAGGGATTTCTTGTATTAGATCCTTTTCCTATAAAAATAGAGGACATAATTGTGAATACTAACATCAATTTCAAACCCAGACACCATTCGAACTTGGTACCTTGCGGAGTTTTGAATTCGTCTCTCAACTTCGACGTGCGAGTGTGATTGTGAGGCAGTTTGGCGACAGTGGCGCTAGCATCTTGGTTAAAGGTGCGCCAGAAAGCGTCAAAGCCATATGTATTCCAGAAAGCTGTCAGTATATTTAATTGAAATGAATGTAAGGCACGACACTGACACTAGGCCTGAATATCGATAGTACCCAATGACTTCGAATATTTGCTGAGTCAATACACTCACAAAGGGTATCGGGTCATTGCCTGCGCTGCCAAATACAAGCAAAAGTTGAGCTGGATGAAAGTGCAAAAAATGACTCGCGCAGATGCAGAAAGCAATTTGGAATTCATTGGCTTTATTATATTTGAAAATAAGCTGAAGCCCAAAACTACTGAGACAATTACTGAACTTAACCAAGCAGGAATACGGAATATTATGTGCACGGGTGATAACATACTTACTGCGATTAGTGTCGCCCGCGAGTGTGGTTTGGTTAGTAAATACGAGCATTGTTTTATACCACACTTTGTAGAAGGTCTGTTCATATTACTTGCTCTGCACATCTAAGCTAACACTGACTAGATAACCCTCATAATCTAACAGCTTGTCTCTGCTGGGAGGATGTGGATAATCCTGCATTGAAACTCGATCCAAATACATTGATGGTACGATATTTCCACTTCTTACACAAACTGAACTGACTCTTTTCAGCCTTTCACAACTTCAACGGAGCTGGACTTATCTGTACCTGCTACTTTCCACCACATGTCTAATTTCACACTCGCAGTTAGTGGAGACATGTTCAGATGGATTTTGGACTTTGGTAATGAGACTATGGTGAAACGAGTATGTACGCAGCTTTTGTCTAGTTTTACCACCACCCTCGAGGTTCTTTTTATAGACATGTTAGCTGATTTTTGTCCCAGATGCTTGTGCGTACAAAAGTATTTGCTAGAATGTCACCTGATGAAAAGCACGAGCTTGTAGAGAAGCTTCAATCACTTGATTATTGCTGTGGATTTTGCGGCGACGGTGCCAATGATTGCGGCGCATTGAAAGCCGCAGACGTTGGAATATCTCTGTCTGATGCTGAAGCATCTGTGGCGGCTCCATTCACCAGCCGCCAATTTGATATCTCTTGTGTGCCCACATTGATCAGGTATATCTCTCTCTTTTTGATAAATCATTCATTTCTGTTAATCAGTCCACAGGGAAGGAAGAGCTGCCCTAGTAACAAGCTTTTGTTGTTTTAAGTATATGAGCCTCTATTCGGCAATCCAATTCTCCACTGTCAGCTTTCTGTATACGTCAGCATCAAATCTTGGCGATTTTCAAGTAAGTATAGGGAAAGGGTCTTTTTCATCAGTTACTGACTTTCTAGTTTCTATTCATAGATTTGGTTCTCATACTTCCAATCGCAATATTCAGTGAGTACATAATACCTAACTATAAGGCCAACAAAACAAATTGATGAGAGATTGTTTTGACCTTACCACTAATATTTTGTTCAAAGTGGGATGGACCGGCCCTTATCCAGTGCTCTCTAGGAAGCGACCAACTGCCGACCTTGTTTCTCGGAAAGTTTTGACCCCGTTACTCGGCCAAATCATAATCTGTGTATTGGTTCAACTTGTGGCCTACAAAGCCGTTCAGTCGCAGCCGTGGTATGTTATCCTCTGTACAAATTCAAAATGGTACAATTTGAATGAGGTATATTAACTTTCATTTCCCTTGCAGGTTCAAAGCCCCAGAGGTTGATTTGGATAATAGCAATATTGAAAATTCTGAGAACACAGTCCTATTCTTGCTATCGTGCTTCCAGTACACATCAGCAAGCATTGTTCTCAGTGTGGGGCCTCCATATCGGAAGCCCATGAAATCAAATGGTTTGTAACCGTTATTGGTACCTGAATCCAGAGCTAACAGGTAGCAGGAGCCTTCATTTCCGTGGTCGTGGTAGATTTGATAATCTCATGCTATATGCTCTTCGAACCCTCCAGGTTGGTAACAAACATTATGCAATTAACGTTTCTTTCGAAGGGTTTCACAATTTCACTGTTTGCCCTTGCCGTGGGCAGCTTTGTGTTCTCTTGGATAGCAGAGCGTGCACTTTTCCCCAAACTTGCTCGAGTCTTGGGACGTGCATATATACTCTTACAGCCAGGCCACCGCAAGAAACGTCGCCAATATAAGGTTCTTCTTGAAGAAATGCATTACTAAATGGGCTTAGGTGTCGAAGCCGTCACTCAACATTGATAGAATCATGGAGTTAACTATACATTTGAAAACAAACCACTTATCAGGTTACATAGCCCAATATCTCCACCTGTCTGCAGCAATACCACTATTAGATTTTTGAAGAAATGCGAGACAAGTTGTATAATAATTGGTAAAGAGTAAAAAGTAAACCATCCAACCATGGTTCCCGTCTAACGAGATCAGACGACAACGACCAATCTGTCTACTACGTAGCGTAAAGCAATGTAAACCCCGGGAGGAGATTGTTTAGAGTATCTAGTGTTCCCAGGGATGCTTCCATCCCAATAAAGCAGGGCCATCCTTCTTGGCTCGGTACATTAGCTGGGTATCGGCGACTACGGTTAGCATCATTCATTGTCCGCAACTGCAAAGCGAGGCTCATACAAAAAACCACATGCTCGCACCCAAGGCCGTGGCAGTGAAGCGGTAAAGAGGCCGTGCTGGATGGATATGTATGGGGTGATTCGCTGCCATGTCTACACGTTATCTGGTTAGTTTAGGGTTCATGATGGAGCAAAAGGTATCACACCAAACCTTCTTTGGAATATTCTATTCTCTTTGCCGCCTAAAGTCTCAAAGAAATGGGACAGATAAAGCAAGACAAGTGTATGATCCACCTGTTGCTAAAGCTCGAGAACCATTCAGGTTGTACCAAAAGTCGAATTCAAGACCGCCTAAACATTAGTCACGTGAGACACTAGGCCCCTTCGGGTCTGATATTCGGATATTTAGCAGAATCGCGCGACGGTTCAACAGCCGCTTACCTACAATACAATGAGCACGATGACCGTGTATAACTTTCTCTGTTTGTCAAACACTGACGGTTGAGGATAGATTGAGTCAGTGCTGTCTGATTACCATTACTTTGACGTATCCGACCAGCTGCATTATTCAATATTTTTTACCTTTGTGTACACCTCTTTCCACAACCTTAAATGATTGTCAGTTCCAGAGTCCTTCTACATCGCGAATCATCTACAAACGCCTAATCCTTCTTACTCACTTCAAGCTCATCACCGAGCCCACAGTATTCTGGCCCCAGCAGTTGAACCTGCGCAGGTTCTCCTGTTACTGTATCATCGTTTTGGAAAACATATCCATTCTTTGGAGTACAACATACGCCAAATATCAGAGAGCACGGGGGTTTTTTCTTAGAAGAAAATGGTGGTAGTTTCTCTTGAAAGGGATTGCAATGGGAACTCTAGATTCCGCGGATGCACTAGCATCCGCGAGTTCGAGTTCCTCGGTAAACTTGGTGAAGGCACTTTTGGGTAAGTGCTTGGTCACTTTCTGGAAACATGTCATTATATTGATCGTCTTACCAGTGAAGTCTACAAGGCGCGATCGAAAAGGGATGGTTCAATCGTCGCCTTAAAGAAGATTCTCATGCATAACGAGAAGGATGGGGTAAGATGGCTCCCACTCAGCAGCAAGGCTAGGACTAATACATCCAGATAAAAGTTCCCAATAACTGCTCTCCGTGAAATCAAACTTTTGAAACTGCTATCCCACTGTAATATTCTCCAGCTTAGAGAAATGGCTGTGGAACGGAGCAAAGGTAGGAAGGACTCTGTTCTCCATGGAGGCAGAAGAACTGATCCCGAGCCAGGGGAAGGGCGAAAGAAGCCGAGCATGTACATGGTCACTCCCTACATGGAGCACGACCTTTCGGGGCTATTGGAAAACCCTGCGGTGCATTTAACTGAACCTCAGATTAAATGTTATATGCTGCAGCTCCTTGAAGGCCTAGAGTATCTACATGGGGTAATACCATTGTTGTCAAAGTATTTCAAAACTTATTTCTAACTTGTCGCAGAATCGCATATTACATCGTGACATGAAAGGTTAGTTTCCCGCACAGCCCCAGGAGGGATATTCGGCTGACTCCATACAGCTGCGAATTTGCTTATCAGCAACAAAGGTATTCTTCAAATCGCTGATTTCGGGCTCGCTCGACCGTATGATGAGCCTCCTCCTCAGCCAGGAAAGGGTGGAGGAGAGGCCAGAAGAGATTATACCACGTTGGTTGTGACTCGATGGTATCGCCCTCCAGAACTCCTTCTCCAACTACGACGCTATACAACAGCTATTGATATGTGGGGTGTAGGGTAATTCTTCCATGTTGGTCTTTGTGAATTGATATCTAATAGTGACAGTTGTGTTTTCGGCGAGATGTTCAAGGGCAAGCCAATCCTTGCGGGCACTAGTGATCTCAACCAAGCCCAGCTTATATTCAATCTTGTGGGCACACCTACAGAGGACAATATGCCTGGCTGGAGCTCTCTCCCAGGCTGTGAGGGTGTGAAAAGTTTCGGCAGCAAGCCAGGTAACCTGTCAGAGGCCTTTAAAGAGTACAGTCATAGCCCTTATCCGTCATCCCCGAACTAAACGTCTTGGTGGCTTGTATGAAAGTTCAATGAAGAAGATTTGACATCTCGATAGGCAAAATCCTGCCGCCATATCACTATTAGGTGAGCTCCTGAAACTCGACTGGCGAAGAAGAATAAACGCAATTGATGCGTTGAAACACCCTTACTTCTCAAACCACCCCTTACCAGCACGCCCTGGTGAGCTTCCTCGTTTTGAGGACTCTCATGAATTTGACAGAAGAAGATTCCGAGGCCAGCGAGCTGTTATGCCTCCTGCTCCTGCTGGAGGCTCCGTGGGCATGGGTCCCAATGGTGGCTGGCGCTCGAATTCTGGAACTCGAACCGGCGCTGAAACCAGGAATAGTCGCATACCTGGTGCTGCGCGTTCTGGGAAATCAAATGCCCATGGCAGCCAAGGGAATGCCTCGCGACGGTCTCTTGATAACCGAGCTACTGAGCCAAATCCAAATCGCACCAAGCATATTGTGGAGGAACCACAACGTGCATTCTCATCATGGCAGAAGGAAGGGGGTCTGCCGCCTAAACCTCCTCTGCCATCTCATCAAGGATGGGTGCCAGGCTATTCCGGTCGTGTCGGACGCGATAGGAATCAGCTAGGTCGTTTCGGTGGACGATCAGACAGCAATGTGGACTCTTATGTCCCGACTTATAATAGTGCAGGGGAACATACACGAGACATTTATCAAAATAACAGACGTGATTACGCGAGGGACCATCCCCCACGAAGGCGCAGCCGAAGCCCAAGCTTCAGAGAGGGGCCTAGACCTGCAGAAAGAGATTCTTATCGAAGGTAAATGAACAACAGACCGTATGGTTCAAGTTTATCAAAGAGCACGGAGCGAGACATTTATGAAAGATTCTGTCCCACTTCAAGATTAACTCATCAAATCTTTTATCATGGCGCATTTTCCACGCTGTGGAACATGCTATCGATGGCAATTACTACTTATATATAATTAGAAATGTGATGTCATTGTTATCTTGGCTTATGGCTACGTTTTCATTGCAGCTTCTGGGGCTGTGTCACTTACTTTTTGTAGTTGAATCTCGAAGACCAGACTCTGGACTCGAGGCACGCTTGGCTGTCTTTTCAGGACAGGAATTAGTAAGATTAAGAGAATGATAGGCGTGGCAATGCTAATGTGTTGAATAAACATGTCTCCATAAACATCAGTTCCAAGTGTTGAATGTAAGCAGTAAAAGTAATGTTTCACCCTATCCGGACAATCCGTGAAGGAGATCAAGAGACACACTACTATCATTCAATAAACTAGTGCAGCAACATCATACCTAGACCTCGGCCGTTGAGGAGTGCGTTCTACCAATATTCAACCTTAGCTCAATAAACAAAACGCATTCAAATACCTAGGCACGTCTTCAATACAATATCCGTGTCATAATTCGAGCTAGAAACAACAGTCAGCTCTATGACTCAGTACAGGATATATGTGTCGTACATGAAAGGCTCTCAAGCCGCTCGTATAGATCTTTGATGGTACTGTTATCGACGTTGCTAATATCAGCCATGAGGTAGGCCACCTAGACATAGTTAATATGGAATATCACATGAGTGCTGGGTATTTTATGACATACGTCACCTCTGCTGTCAGTCATTTGCTTGTCGACGTTATGGTCTCCAAGGATCTCATTCACTAATATTATAAGCACGGGCTTGATGCTTACACGCGCGCATCATACGCACCTTTCCGCAAGACACCCGGGATGTTGTGATGAATGTAAATTACCTGAGGTCATGCGTCAATCATAAGGGTCTGAGAATGAAAATTCGTTGCATAATGAAGGGTTGCGTACTCGAGCATGGTCCGGTTCATCCATAGTCAAGGAACGAAGAGTAACTTCAGGAAGATTGACAGCACCCAAGGTTGTGCCTTCATTGACATATCTCACTAAAGCCTCACTCACCTCAACACCAATTGCGCGCTGTGCTTCTTCAGTGCTACCTCCAATATGAGGAGTGAGAATAATGTTTTTGAGACTGCGAAGATCTGATGCCCAGTTGTTAAGGTCACTGTTAAAATAGTCACCATTACCAGCAGGCTCGTTCGGGTACACATCGAGCGCGGCACCGGCCACCTTGCCAGAGCGCATCGCGTGGATCAGTGCCGGGATATCGACGACACTTCCTCGACTAGCATTAATCAGATAGCTAGCATCCCGCATTTGTTCAAACTGGCGTTGCCCTATCATATTCTTTGTCTCTGGAAGTTCCGGCACATGGCAAGTGACAAAATCTGACTGGGAGAGTAGGCTCTCCAAAGTAGGAACCTGACGAGCGGTCCCCAATGCCATCAGGTTCACCACATCATAGTAAAGCACCGACATGCCCATGGCCTCTGCCAGAACTGATAGCTGAGAGCCAATATGGCCATAGCCAATAATGCCTTGCCCCACAATTCAGCGAAGTTTCCCTACCCAAATACAACAAAATACATACCCAAGGTCTTCCCACGTATCTCCCAGCACTTGTTGCTTACTTTGTTCCAAGTACCATTATGCATCTCGTTGGAGCGGTCACCAAGTTGACGAGCGAGAGCAATAATTTCAGCTATAACCAATTCTGCAACGCTTCGAGAATTACTGAAGGGAGAGTTGAATACAGCAATTCCATGCTCTGCCGCATATTGGAGGTCAACTTGGTTGGTTCCAATACAGAAACAGCCGACAACGATAAGATTTCGAGCTTCTTTCAGAACCCGGGCGGTAAGCTTCGTCTTCGAGCGGATACCAATGACATGTACATCACTTGAGGGATAGTAAGTCCAAGATAAAACAGGATATAATATCCGCACTGACATTAACTTACCGAATCTTTTCAATGAGCTGGTCTTCCGAGAGCGATGATTTAAGAAACTCCACTTGATATCCTTGCTTCGTAAGGATATCTCGTCCGGTTTGATTAACATTCTCTAACAGTAGGACCTTGATATCTTCGGTAGCAAATGGCTTTAGGTGTTTGGCATTCGGCAGAGGGATCGTGCGGCTTGCAAAAACAGAATTTCCATGACTGGATGATGCGGACTGAAACGATGCGTTTGGAGACAGGTTCGAGGTTTGATGAAGGTTGATTTCTTTAGGAAACGCTGCCATTGTGCCAAGTTATTCGAACTTTAAGATGAAAGGTATTGAGTCTTGAGGGAAACGAGATGAGACAGAATTTAAAAAGCAATGGGAATAATATTGATTGTGAGATGCCGGCACCGGAGTTCCACCAGCGTGGAAGCTTTTCTTCGCACACTAAGTTCCTGTTTTCGGCTTAAAAAAAAATTTTTTCTTTCTTGTTTGTCTTCTTCTTTTCCTTGAAATGGATTGAGTCATCGTTTTCCTTAGTTGGTCAACCAAAAGAAGAGAGGGAGGGGCAGATGGCGGGACAGAGCAAACAGAGCAAACAAAAACCCCCAAACCCCACTTTTCTTGAGCCTAGATTAAAACACCTGCCCACCATTAACTATATATATATAGCATTACAGAGTACGGAGTACGGAGTACGGAGTAATGAGTAATTAGTAGGTAGATAGATACTGCTAACAATCACATCCTAGAAGTTTTCATAAATATGGATTCATACACTCTCAATTCCATCGTGGTCTACCAATAGTCTACTCCATACATGCTCGCATATTTAAGCTAAAATTCACGACACCATGTAATGTGGATGACAGTTACAACATTTGCAGTCGATATTAATGCCAAAGCTGTAACTATTCGGTACTCGTACCACTCAAACCCTAAGATCCTGCATCTTCTTTGTGGCGTCTTCTGTGCGACCCGCTGCGTTGGAACTTTGCTTACCCTTGGATTTCTGAGAAGTGCTATCCTTCGGGAGATCCTTGGTGTATGGGAGAAATTCCGGGGAACCTGGGATATATTTCCGTAGGGGCTCTGGCACGACGAATCCCTGTACACTATGTCAGCCATACTCTCCGCGAAGAAATTAACCTCAAAATAGCACATACATCCTCCTTTTGATAATTCTCAAGGATGCAGCAAAGCGTTCGCTCAGTTGCACACAAAGTGGCATTCAAAGCATGAACATAAGACTTCTTAACATCTGTCGCTTTCTTAGTGCCATACCGAATTTCCAAAGCCCGAGCTTGATAATCAGTGCAATTGGAACAAGAAACCAACTCCTTATACTCTCCCTGAAATGGGAACCAGGCTTCAAGGTCGTACTTCTTAGACGCTGCGTTATTTAAGGCCCCGGACACGATAGCGACTATTTGGTAGGGAAGCCCAAGAGACTTGTAGAATTCTTCCGAAGTAGCTATCATCTCTTCGAAAGCTTGCCACGATTGTTCAGGTTTGGTAAGGACGAATTGCTCGATCTATGGTCGAATGAGAAACAATAAGGCTGACACCTGACTTGATATTTCTTACTTTCTCAAACTGATGAACGCGGAAGATACCCCACGCGTCTTTGCCATGTGCTCCTGCTTCCTTGCGGTAGCATGTGCTGTAGCCAGCGTACCTGTCTTTTGGTTAGCCAGATAACCTAGATATGAATTCACCCAACTCACTTGATTGGGAGATCCTTGTCTTGGAGCCATTCTCCGTCATGCAAAGCGGACAATGGTTGCTCTGAAGTAGCGATAAGGTATTTATCGGTAGACTTGTCCTCACTTTCGGTGACTTTATATAGTTCCTCGTCAAATTGCTCAAGCTGAGCTGTTTTCGCCATCATTTCTTTGAGCATAAATTGAGGTGGCTGGTTCGGTGTATAACCTTTTCCCCAAAGGAATTCCAGGCCATAGTTTATCAATGCAAGATTCAAGAAAAGACCATAGCCTGTCAGACAGTATCCACGGTGGCCGACAATCTTGACACCACGTTCCGGGTCGTAGCCGTCAAGGCGAGTGAGAACTTCATGATGAGAAAGGCAATCGCGCTTGTCGACAGCGATATTCTGAGGTGCCCATGTCCTTACAACTACATTATCGTCCTAGTTACATATGTCAGTTGTCTTCTCGGATGATTTTCTCATGAGGGAATAGACACCCACTTCGTTATTGCTCACAGGTACCGAATCATGCACGTAATTACCAATGGTCCGGAGTTTGCTATCTCTTTGCTTTTCCTTCTGGAGAGCGAGATCCTCAGCCCCTTTTTTACGTTGTTCCAGTTCAGCTTTCTCTTTAAGAAGGGCACTTGCATCTTCCTTATTCTATTTGAAGTAAAGATTTTAGTACAATATAGCCATTTAATAATGAAGAGACGAATGGGTGGGCAAGAATGATAGTCATCATAAATGAGACGGACCTTTTTCTTCGTTCCAATTTCTTTTTGGAGTCCATTGAGATGAGAGCCTAACTGCATGACGTCGTACCGTGCTACAGCGTACTTTAAATTCTGCTAACCTTCGGTGAAAATTGGCAGATGCAAATAACGTACCTCGGCGAGCTTCCTCATAGAGAGCAAGTACTTCGTCGACCACATTTTCTGGAGCAAACCGTTTCTGTTGGCTTTCCTTGATTTTTTTTGGATCTCCACCACGATCATTAATAAAGTCAGCAATATCAAGCATCTTGTCAGGGTTGCAGATATATATTAAAAGTAATGGCGGTGCGACTGATCGTCGTAAACCAAAATCTCAGGATTTGATAAAATATGGAGACCACAGTTGAATTGTCACAGGTGGTAAGGTAGGTGAGGGGTAAAAACCTAGCGGCTGTCACTGGTCACCATCCATTAGGGCATAAACAGGTAGTAAATACTCCGTACGGAGTACGGAGTAGTACTCCGTAGTATTAGCACAAATCCGAACCCGGGTCCCGGAACTAGATCCGAACGCAATTTTCAGCTCCCTTTTTTTAATATAACAAAAATTATCAAATCTAGTAAAAATTAATAACTTTGTGTAAAAACAATTATTATTTTTTTAATATAAATTTTATTTGAAAGCAAAACAATTATTTAAAATATATAAAAACATAAAGATTATAATAAATTATGGATCGTGTTAAAAGGATCTCTAGAAAAGATATTTAAAGTTTTTGTTAAATTACATGTAATTAGCTTCTACTACTAGACCTTACTAGAAAATAATAAAAATTAAACATGGTGGGCTAACAGGAATAGAGATTAGGCTTTTGTAGTAAATTTTATTTAAATTTAAATCTTTAGAAAAGATAGGTACTATTTATTAATTAATAAAAAGATTTATTATATTATAATTGTCAGGGATAACCCGGTGATTCGGTTCAATATTACCCTACAGTTCTATATAAGAGTTTTTGGATTAGATTTTTATAGTTATATAATCTCTATATAATTATAATCCTAGCTATATTTTTTAATAGCTATTCTAACTAGCTATAAGCTATAGGCAAGAATTCTTAGTAAGATTCTATAAATATTAGATTATATCTATAGTAATAATTTATTGCTATAGGAATTATTTAATAATATTAGATAATTAAATACTATAATAATATATATAAAACCATACTAATAATAGTAACTAAAAATATTAGATAATTTTTAATCTATATTTATAATAATTATTAGATAGAATTACAAGCGATAATCCCTTGCTTCACTCAGTGCCTTGAATTTTAACACTTAGTAACTATTAATATGGATATTTTTTATTATTTATATAATTTTAATAAATAATATACGTGATTATAATCAGACTAATATATTAATAATATTAATTAAAAATATAGTATATTACTTAATAAAATAATTAACACTAAATTTTATAGAGTATAATATTAGTTACTACTATATAAAAAATATTTTTTTATAGAAGATAGAAAAATCAAGTATTATTTCTTTTATATTATACATTAGTGAAAGATATAAAATAAAGTACTTTATTATAATAATAGATTGAATTATGGAACTTAATAATTTTAAAAAATAATAATAAAATATAGTTTATATAAAAAAGAAGATGGCTTATAAATTATAAATAAAAAAATAAAATTTATTAAAA